>CATIWR010327240.1:0-14220 GCA_949677035.1 Omphalea diandra | reverse complement strand
ATTAAAATGTAACAAAAATATTTTTAAATATATTTTTTAAATTTTGAAATATTAACCTGAAATTTTCAAGTGAAAATGAGAACAAATTAAGCAACTTTGGTTTGATAGGTTCGGTTCGGGTTGTTTCAATTTAATTACATGTATTTTAAATTTGGTTCGATTCAAATGAATTTGATTTATTAATTATTTCAGTTAATTCAAATTTGTTTGTTTTCTATATAAAAAATCGAACCAAAAACTTGAAACCAAATTTTTTAAATAGTATAATTGAATAAACCAATTTTATTAAGGGATCAAACCGAACCGAACCAAATCGGTTCGGTCAATTTTTCAGTTTGGTTCAGTTTTTACTCAGATTCTATAATTTTGTATAATGTCCAGGGGTAGGATGATAATTTTTGCAAAATCCCCTCTTCTTTCAATATTTTCTCTCTATTTTGGAGAGAAAAGGGAGGGGGGAAAATATTAGTTATTTTCCCTCCCCCCTCTATTTTCCTCCCCTTCCCAATCAAGGGAAAATAACATTCCCCTCTTATTTTCCTCTCTCCCTTATTTTACCCTCTCCCAATCACAAGCTTAGGCTCTAGGTAGCAATGTGTTTGAAAACTGTCAAACTCGAAACTGAATTAATAATCGGTTTAAGTTGATTTGAATTAATTTTTAATATTGTTTAATCATTTTTAATATATTTTATATTTTTAAAATTATTTTAATAATATTTTTTAAAAAAATTTTATTTATTATATCAATTAAATTAAATTAATTAGACTACTCAGACCAGTCCTGCCCATCGATATGCTTCTAAAAACATCGCAAGGTAGAGAGTTGTATATTAGTACAAATTTGATTAATTAGTACACTACTGAGTAGGAGGATTGACATAAGATGAATGATAAGGTACTAGAGGATTGACTAATTAATAGCTAAATAGCTGGCTAGGGTTTATGAGCTGGACGTGTCATGGTCAAACGCATTATTATTATGCAATGATTCTGCAATCACTAAAAACACTTCATTAATACACATTAATTATTACCCTAACTAATGCATCATTATCAAAGCGTAACGAAGCCAAGTGAAATTCTAGAGTTCCCAAATATCACCTCCTCTATATCGTATCCCGTGACCAAAATTTTTCTCTTGGACCATGTGCCCATCCATAGCTAGGATCATGAATTTCTTTCAAAAATTAGTCAATGGACAATCAAAATCTCCAACACACATATTTCCTCAGTTACTAAATAGTATTGGTTTTAGAGAATTTTATTGAGATTTTAAAACTACGTTTCAATTTAAATGACATTTTTAAAATAAAAAAATTGTTTTTCTGTCAGTTTTATGTATTCAATACAACATTAATTTTTTTCTATTTTACCTTTGTGTTATCTTTATCTATATTTTATAAGTTTTTTTAATATTTTCAAATTACTGTTTCATATTTGCAAAAAAGTAATTATAACTAATAAATTTTGAATATATATATATATATATATATATATATATATATATATATATATAGGTAATTTAGTTCCATTTCATTGTTTTTGCTATAGTTAAGTTTATTAAATGCTTTCTTAATTCATGTGAAACACTTACTAAAAACGTCACTTACGTTGAAATAGAGAAGTAATTATTAGTTATAAATATATGAGATAAATAAGTAAACAAGACTAAATTACCCTTGATTTTAAAAAGACTCAAAATTATTTAATCCATTAGTACTAATCTTTATTGATCGTAACTAATGAAGTTATAGAGTCCAAGAAGGCAAATAATATGTTTTTGATTAAAGATTTTGTTAAATGATTTTAAAATTCTATAAATCATTAAGAATTTCAAAGTGATGATATGAGGGTACAATTGAAAAAAATAAAATTCATTGATTGTATAAAAATGATAAATAAATGAAATTTCAATTTTCTTCCAAAAAGGTCTACTATTTAGAAATGAAATGAATATTTTTTCATATAATTAACTATAAATTAATCTATAACAATTATCTTTAAATCAACAATTTAATCATTAAACTTCCATTTATGATTTTAAGAAACTGTAAATTCAATTTAAATTATGAATAAAACAAGATAAAATAGACTTGTGTTTAAATATAATTAAATAATAAAAATGCTAATTTATCATAATTTAAGTTACAAAAATTCTCTGATATTATGATAACAATCATTTATGATGAAAGCTAAAAGTTTAATAATCTATAATAGAAATCAATATAATACAAAATATATTGTATTCTACCAGAAAGTGATTTGTATTTATTATATATTATCACACTTAATTATAATTTATCGAACATATAGCATGTTATTGTTTCGTCTAGGAGGAAGATAAAAGTGATTATGAATTAGATTTACCTTTTCCATTTCTGTTTTTTTTTTTTAAAGTGCGAGGAAGAAGGATGATAATAATAAGAGAATGTCCACAAATTGAATTTTGAAATGAATTTGCAAATATGGTTGGATTATTTCACTTTTCTTTTGTACTTGGGCCACGTCATCATTCTACTTTCTATCTCGTTGAAAGATGCGATATATAAGCCAAACAATGTACATCAACCTGCCACCTGCTTCAGTGCTTCTTTGATGTGACGACCTCTACATGGCAATGATAGGGATTTTAAAAGAGTTTTTGGGATTAGGGTTTTAACATTCTTAATAAAAAAAAATTAGGGTTTAAAACTTCAAAGTTATGATAAGAACCAGTATTTAGGATTCTTGAGCCCCAAACTGTCTCCTCATTGTGCTAATGCTCACCAGCATTTAATTTAATGTCCTATTGAAAATTTGGTTTTTTTACCCCCCTACATAAAGGTAGTGGATTTCTGATCTAATCAATGATTAAAAAAATTAGTCTAATAAATTATTTCATATTATAATTATTTCCCTACAATAATAACTATTATATTACAATTGCCTCTTTAATCTTTCCATTTGTCTTCTTTTATGCTTTACTTCATTCTTCTCTTGCAATTGCAATTTCTACTCCTTCAACCATTTTTGTTGGAGGTTTTCACTCTTCAAGTATAAAATCCCATAAGTTGATAAGATTACTATCAAGATAAATCTTCATTTTATGTTTTCAAATAGCATAATCATTGTCATCAAAGCAGATATTAAAATGAGAGTAGACTCCTTTTTGTGTCATTGATTTTTTCTCACACAATTAAGGCTTGAATTGAGACTTGACTCTGATACCAATTGTTGACCCAAGTGCACCAAGAAGGAGAGTTGAATTGATGACAAATTTAAACTTTTGATTTGAAGAAAACTTACAAAAATTAAAGATTAGAGAAAGGAGTAGGAGAAAAATGAACATAAAAGTTTTATAGTGGTTCAGGTATTACCCAACCCTACATTCACTCTTCAATTTACTAATTGAGTATTTTACTCAATCACTAGTGTTTTACAAGCTTACACTCAACTTAGTGTTTAGGTTTACACCAAACCTTACAACTTGTGTTTTCTATGCTCACATAAAAGCCTTTTACAGGTGTTTTCAAGACTCACACTAAAACCTCTCACAAGTGTTTTCAAGGCTCACACTAAAACCTATCACAAGTGTTTTTAAGACTCACACTAAAACCTATATAAAAGTTTTCTAAATAAGGGTTAACTTTAAAACCCAACCCAAAAAAGTATTTAAACCTCACACCAAACTATATACAAATAAATAAAGAATTAAATATGAGAATTAACTTAACAGGAATTTTGGCACATATCAAATGGTTGTCCTCTTGCATTCAAGTCTATTTAGTGGTGTATTTATAGGTAATAACCACCAAAGAGACATTACAAATAAACTATGTCTAAATCTTTAAGTTGTGCTAGACATATCTTACATTAAATATTCATTAGACGAAATTCGTAGTTGAGATTGAATTTGCAGTCGCTATTTTTGAACTGTATCTAACATCTCGTCCATGTGACATGAAATCAATGGTCTTTCCAAAAACTAGCTGTCGGATCTTCCTAATGGATCTTAAACTTCGCGGTCGCTATTTTTCTTGTCAAACACGATTGTCACTGTGAAATCATCTGTCTAACATGAAGATATTGTTTTTGAAATTCGCAGTCGCTATTGAAATTTACAGTTGCTAATTTCAAAGGCAGATTTTCATACTTAAAGTTTTTTACTTCTAATCACTTATATTCAACTCTTAATGAGATTCTATCTTAATATTTGCAAAAACAACACTTAAAATTGATATTAGAACCTTTCAATTTATATTATCAAAATTAAAAAATAGTATTGACTTAGGTTTGAATAACCTAGTCCAACAATAATAAATTTTCATATATAGTTAGGCTCTCATATTTAAATTAATTTGATTTAAATATACAATCACTCAAAAATGAAGTGTCAATTTTAAAATTTATTTATCTATTATTTTCAACTTTTATTCTTATGCATGTAATATGTTGCAATATCTTAATATTATTATCTAATGGATTGAGAAAGTTGAACTCAGATAAAAACCATTACTTAAACCAAATTTTACGTTCCAAAGTTTCAAGTTGAATTTAGGACTTGTTATGTCCAAATTGTAAATTAGTTTGATCATCAATCATCAGGTCATATAACATTTGCCTACCAAAAAATTGAAACTACAACTCTCACAAGTTGCATTTTCCCATCGAAGAAAAGCGCCTTAATTCAACATGCCTAATTTGGAGCAACATTTTCCTTTTTTTGGTACGTCAAAACATTTTTAAACGAAAAAGAATTCTCGCGATTTCAATCATAATCTCTTACATTATTATACCGTGTAAGGCCCAGCCTTTTTGGCCATTGAGTTATAAAAGAAACTACAAAGCCCAAGCAAGCATTCTGCGCTGGGCACAGGATCGTCGATCAGGCCCATGCGTCACCACCTCGGTTGTGGCGGGAAAAGTGGGAAGCAATTATTTATTCATCTATCAGTCAGTTGGCCATCTGATTACCTAACGGTCATCGCTATGGCCACCACTTTACCAGAAATAACTCATCTCTTCTCCAAACTCGCATGTCACCTCCAAACCCTAAATCACACCTCACAAAAAGAAGAATAATCCAATTCTATCAATATCTCTTTCTCAAAGCTAAATCAATCTCTTTATCTCACCGACAGTACTGATGTTAGGGTTTTAGATACCTCTCTCTCCCTCATGTGCTTCAACGCTCCTCAGGTCTCTTCTCCTCTGCCTTTCATTTATTTATTTTTAAATAATTTTAACTCCATTTCTGTTTTAGGTTTTCGATTCCGTGATTGGGTATACAATGAACACAATAGTTACCTTTTTGTCTTCTTCAATAAGATGTACCGTTTCCCGGTTCGACAAACAAGAGGTTTTGCGGATTGGCAGTTCCATTTCTCAAGGGAGCTGCGTTGAATTTATAGAAGCTGTTAATGACATTCTATCGAAATTGGACCAATTCGGTGAGCTGAGCTCTCCTTCTTTCTTTATTTTCTTTTAAATAAACTTGTAAATTTTCATGTATCTTCTAGGGATGCCTTCTCGTTAGCTGTTATACGCTGCTGCTCGAGTCACGGTTTCAGCGTGCTGCTGTAGAATTTTGGTTCCGCCAATGCATGTTTTGGACGCTAAATCAATTGATGGAACACAGTTTGTCTCAAAGTTCTTGTGCCGCTTGCGCGGAGAGTTCTGTGTTGACAGCGGGGAAATGCCACTGAGGTTTGCCACATATGTTTATTTGGTGGTCTGTGGTCAACTTTTGTCGGTTGTTTTTGACTTGATTTCTGCAGATTGATGTAATGGTATCTTGATCCTCTAACTTTAGAGTGCGACATCTCGAATGTCTTGCAAGACATTGTGGAAAGGCCTTTCTTGTGTTTAAGCAAGGAATTTTATGAGAGGACAGAATGGCGCTCTGTTCTTATATGCTTGGTTCTTTCTCCACTTATGTTTATTCAAACCAGAGATCTATTGCACAATTGGTTTATGTTGACGTGAGTCTCTGCATCTTGATTGTTCTATTTGAAATTCATCCAAGGAATTCATTGTTGTTTCTATGCATAAAGCTTTTTGTGACATTTTCATTTGTCTTTCACATTATATTCGTTCATATGTTGGCCTCTTACAGTTCATATTGTTGCCTACATTGAACAACTCAATAAGTTTTGTTTTCCTTTTCTCTATTTTGATCCATTGTTAATATGGGAGGTAGCACTTTTCATAAACCTAGTTATTCTTTTTTTAATAGTTATCTAAGTTTGTGTTATCATCCAAGGCATTGTAGTCTCAAAGACAAACCATTACTGTTGTTGTGATGACTAGTGTTCCACATAAGCATTATATTTTTTGTTCATCTCATCATTTCAGCAATTGTATGGCATCTATTTTGTTTCGAATGCAACAGGGGTCTTTGGTCAATACTAGAGCTTCTGATTGAATTAGTTTCACTGCTATTAGATGTAATTTCTAGACCAACATGGTGGGGCATATCAATGGAGTTGGGATCAAGACTGCCATTTTCTAATGCATATTTCCCCTACAAACGCTACTTATTGAGGCTTTTGGCTGGACCCATCTCATCATCGAGTTTTCTACAATTAGTTAATGGGGCAAGTGAATCAGTTTCTCTTGTCAGAGAACAAATTAGTCTGACTTTTAAGGTATGTATAGTGAAGACAGCATCAATTGATCCCATATCTATCTGGTAAATTCTTACTCCATGTTGATGAGAAAAAAAAAAAAAGCTTCTGTGCTAATTACCATGTCTCTGTCCAATTGGCCAAGATTTATTTGAAATGTTTCATACCAGGGCTATGGCAATCTGCTTTCCAGATTGGTACTATTTTGCCTCAGTTTTACTTTTCTCTGACAAGTGTTTTCAAAAGAATTTTCAATTGAAGTGCACATTAGATGCACCCAAATTTGGACATACAAATTGCACGGAAAAACCTCCTCCTCCTGCTGCTGCAAGGTACATTGCTTGGATTCTGTGCCCCAAAAACAAATCAGATCAAGATCTGCTGTTTGATAGTTTGATTAAAGTATCAGAATGTTGGATTCTGAAACAAAATGACTCGGGTATTTATGAGGGGTAAAATTGACTACAGGAAGAAACTTAAGAAATCTTTATCTACTGACATGAAAGAGGATTTTAGTCTTGAAAACAAGTATGATTGTCAAGTCACTGGCCTCTGGCTCAAAGAATTCAAAAGCATCATGAAGTTTGGTGACTGTGAATCAATCAACAATTCATCCTCCTATGTGGCAAAATCAAATATTTCTGTTCTGCGGAACAGTTTGCTTTTCAGAAGAATCCCATTAGGCATTTTGATCTGTTTTCCTAGTGTAAAGAAAGACGGTTTTGAACTGCTGTTGCATTATGCTGCAACTGGTAGGATTCGGGATACGATAACAGAACATTTGGAACTAAATTCAGAAGGGCTAGAAGAATTTGTTGTAGGAAATGATGAATGTGCTAAGAAGGAAGCTGTTGCAGGTGGCCTGTCTGGTCTTCAGTTTAACTGATATTGTTGAGAGCATATCTGCTTCATTATTCGAGAATGAAAAAAGAGGACTGGATATTATTTGCCTGGTAAAGTTGAAGACAATCAGGTATTTGATAAAGTGTATCAATAGGCTAATCCACCACAATATTGTTGAAGATGGAAAAGTGATATTAGTGGATCTCCATTGTAAATTGGAGCGATGGAGGAATCAAGGCCAAGAAATGTTAAAACTTGACAAGGATCATGATAATGCTTTCGGGGTCTTGAGTGATAAATTATTGTCATTATCACGAAGATTTTATAAAAATGTTCCTTTGAATTCTCTTAGCATTCTGTTGTTATGCTAGCTTGTGTACACAAACATAAAGAGAGAGAAAGGTTACTGTTTCCTTTTCTGCTATTTCTTAGTAATTAAAGTGTCATTCCAACATTTTTTCTTTTCTGTTGTTTCTTAGTACAAAAAGTGTCATTCCAATCAATTCATAATTTATGTTTGCTTTACCCAAATTTCACCTTTTCCTAGTGAATTGAAAATCTGGTAGGGGTAAAGTTCAAAGAATATTAGAGAGAGATAGTTATGTACTGAAGATTTACTGATGTGGGCTTTCATTTGTCTGATTAGTGCTATCAATTTTGAAGACTTTAACTGCACTGAATGTCAACAGAAAGTTTCTTTGGGCTGCCAGGACATGGATCTCCTCCAAAAGTTTCGGGGGCCACAACAACATCACATGACTGCTTTCCAAGACATGCCTGTAAGTGTGGTGTGTCAGGTTAGATAAATAAAGTAAAATCTTAAATGACTATATGATCTAACGAGAACAAGAATCAGGTAGAGTTGAGCAAGATGATAAATTTACTTGAAGTTTTGGTTATATTACCCCTTTTGTTGCCCTAACTAAATGATACTGTCATTTGATTGGATGAGTCTATACTTACCCTTTGGAAGGGATCCCATGACTTTTGGGCGTGACAACTTCCTTGTTGGAAAAATCCACATCTTCCCTTAGGCCATCCATAGCTAGCAAAATTGATTTTAGTCATTGTCTGCCCTGGGGGACACCATAAATGAGCTTTGGGTTTGGTTGGGACTATGCTTCGCCAATTTTGCACTTCTGGTTGATCATCGTATATATCAGCACAGACACTTTTTACAACTCTTTTGAGCAAAGAAATTTTACTAGGATTGCCACCCATTTCTTCCAATACAACTAATAGATTTCCTTTCGGGTACAACCATGAGCGTGGAACATGGTACCTGAAATTAATATCATCATCATGAAGAACTATTTCTGACAGGCACAGGGCAAAAAAAAAAAAAAAAAACTAGTGGATGCTAACTCACCATTCTTGAGAGGGCTGTCCGCATTTACTTCTGCATCTGTGATCAGTATATGTTCCTGCATAATCACAGTCGTTACAGCTTCCACGAGCTGGATATGCAGGCCAGTGACGTCCTATGCTTCGCCCATTTATGTAGATCTGACCTTTACCCATGCCAGTCATATCTAAGGCTAACGGGTCATTTCCTGGTGGTGCATCAAAGGTAGTCTGCCAAAGTTTTCTTCAATTATCAGTACATCTATTGATTCTTGCCAAATTAAGGCAATTTAATAATAGAATGGAAATGAAGCATTTAGGTATGAGAATTAAACTTTCTTTTACCTTGTACCATGTTAATGGTTGGTTTGTAGACAATCGTGGTCCTGAAGCCCAGTTAACTGATGAACTCCCGGCAGGGGTAGGAAGCTTTAGATCCTCACCTTTTAAACCAATCTGTTAAGCAACATAAATAAAATAAAATAATTCAATCTTATGACTTAATAATAATGCTAAAAGAAAATCGTGGAAACAAACAAAAGTTTATGGACTGATAACAAACCTTGTAAGACCATTTCCACTTCGACATGTCTAGTGTTCCGTGATTTAGACCCGACAATGTAACTGGGCCTAGAATCCCAGCATTCCATGTATCATAATGCACACCAACATTCTAAGAGATCAATAAGACAAAGTAATCATTTTCAGCTATATGAGTTGGGTTTGTTACAACTAAAAGCAGAAGCTATTATGAAATTTCAGGAACTAACTGGAAGGCCCACTGTAGCACTTAACAAAGAGATCGTATTCGCACCAGCTGTTAGCTTCACATTTTGGCTAAATTGTACCTTAGGGTTCTCTAATGATCCATACACACTTCCTGCAATTAGAACAAATTCACAAGTAGTACAATTTGAAAAAGAAAAATTATAAGAAAAACATTAAATAGTATAAAGGGTTTCATTCAATTGCATGGTCTTAACCTACCCTGTAGTTGACCATTGATGAAAACATGCAATACATGGCCAGCAGAATTAACTGAAAGAAAAGGACTCTTTCCAGTCTTCAAAAATCCTTCATTAGGATCTATATTTACCCTGAAGCACACCAAAGAAATTTTGTTCAAGTCATTACCAAGAAAAATGTATATGTCCCGACTTTTCCTTATTATCTTCATAAAAAGAAGGTGAATTTATGAATACTCACTTTGTCATGTACCATAAATAGTCTGTTTTATCCCAAGTAATATATTTTTGCTCCCACAACCCATCATGGGTAAATGTACCCGGAGCATAACCAGTGGTGATTTCATCGTTATATGAATGCCAAAAAAATCCATTCATGACGGGCGTCATCCACACATTTGTACTTTGTGCACCAATCTACATACAAATTACCACATAATATATTTTAATCAATCAGTAAAATTGAAGATTTTTACATGTCTTAAGCAAGAGGCTATAATCCTTACTCTTGCAGTGTTGTAAACTGCAGTCTTGCAATCAGGAAGGATGCTGATAGACCATCGTGGCAACCAGTATTTGTTATTCCAAAAATCCACTTGTGCATTGTTTTGTGTATCATAATTTGCCAAAAATGCTGCACATGCCGTCTTTGTTTGATATACATGAGCCTACAAAATTTACTTAGAGAGATTAATTAGCGATGTAAAATTAAACAAAGAAGATTACGATATATTCTAACGTTTAGTTTAATTACCTCTTGATTTTTCCCAAGTGATATTACTTTAGCGTCTACAGAGATTAAAGCAGGTTCACATAGCTTGACAGCTTTATGCAAATCTCTCAAGTGTCCCCACTTTGGATCGTGTGGTATTCCTGGTATTAAGAATCCATCATCCTCACATCAGAGTAAACTATATTTACATATTCTTATAAACATTATTAATTATTCAATAATGTGAATAAGCCTACTACTGAAAAATACCATATTCATCAATTGGGGCGTCATAGTCATAGCTAGTAGCCATAAAAAGTCCAGCGGTCCGGTCAAAGTTTGTTCCTCCATGGTACTGTAGAAAAACGAAATTTTGTTAAAACTAAAAATTATTATTATGTAGATGAACGAATTGTACTTTAATCTTTTGCCAATAAAAAAAATGCACTTACCATATAATAATTTACAAATGCACCATTATTGGCGATAAATCTTGCAACTGAAAATGCTGTATCTTCTGGTGTTCTATAAGGAACTGGTGCACCCCATTCTGTGTACCTGATCGTAATAATAAAATTCAATAAAATGCAGAAATTATTCTTTTAGACGGATTTTTTTTGGAAAAAAAAAACCAAAAAACGGAAACTCGAATGGAGCAACCCCCAAAAAAAAAGGGAAACATTTTTGCATAATCATAGCTTTTGTGACTTACCAACCAGTCCAATTTTCTGTCCACATTTTAGGTTTGTAGTACTTATTTGGTACATAGCCTTCACAATAGAAACCATTGCAGGTGTCAATCTGCACATCATCAAATAGATAAAAGATGAACAAATGATACAAGTGATGCTATTAATCCTGAAAATGACACTTTGGCCTATTTAATTTCCTTCAAAACAATTAAAAGTTGCCAAAAATAAAATCACATACCGTTGGATCAGGGGCATCCTGTTGTTTGCACATGATCCATGGAACTCCTGTATTAAGACCCACTGCCATTGCAGCTGCCCATTGTGTATAAGCTTTGCCTGGTGCGCCAATTTCCCATTCCACTGGTCCATATTCATTTTCTATCTGTTCAAAAAACAAGAAGAAAAACAGAAAAAATTACCTGAGATACATATGCGATACAAGCATAACTCAGCAGTTAAATGCACGTATCCTCCATTTCAGAGAAAATATAGCTAAACTAACCAATAAATAATTTCATTCTATACATTCAAAACATAACAATAAAGATAGTAAATTTTAAATTTTTGCTTACCTGAGATAGAATTATTGGACCTCCCTGAGGCTCAAACAACCTTTCCGCCTTCATGATATCAACAATCTTAGTAGTGAACTTTTGCATTGCCGCCTTCATTAATTTTAGTTATAAGATTGATCAATATGATGAACTTTAGACAAAGAACATTTAAAATAGTAATAATTGATGAAAATTTGCAAGCACCAACCTTGAAAGGACCATTATCAGTTCTAAATTCAATACCGGGTACATATTTTAGCCACATAGGAAATCCCCTGAACCAAAGAGACAGTATGTTGATTGAAATTAGTTTCTTTGTGGGTTTTAACAAATGTGAAATTAAGTTTTCATTTGCAAATCAATTACTTACCCAAAGTTCCATTCAGCACAAACAAAAGGTCCAATTCGCAAATGGACATAAAGACCAGCTTGTTGTACCAACTTGATGAACTTCACAATATCATACCTATCCTCAAAGTAATACTTTTTTTTATTTTTTTTTTTTTAGGGACAAAAAGACGAAAAGACCATTGAGTTTCTTGAACCAGAAATTTTGAACAAAGAAAGAAAGTGTAAGATCAAAGAGATAATGCAAGTTATGCATTACTTGTCCTTGAGTAGGCTCATGTCCATTCCAGAACACATAAGTCTGTATCATATCCAAACCTCCTTCCTTAGCTTTCTGTATGAGACTTGGCCACATCTATTGATACACAAGACACAACATAGAAAAAAAAAAAAAAAAAATCTTAGTCCAAAAGCCAGAAGTATGTGCTGCAAAATATATCTTAAAAATGAATAGAAACGTTTGATTGTTCATACAGCAAGTAAGAGTTCTTTGAATTTTACCTTATATCTACTCATTGAATCAGTTTATTAAATATATTTATTTACAGAGATTCTTGATTAAGTATTACTGGAGGATGATTATTTTTATTATTCCTAGTTGGAATATGTTTACAGGTCCCATATGACATCCAAACAGACTAAATGTCAGAAAATGAACTCATGAATGTATTAGCCCTGTTATGTTGATGCTTTTTAATCGTCAAGTTCACTAAAAATGATATAAACTTAGAAACTTTGAGATAAAAGTAGTAAATGATGCTTCATTTATACTTGAACATGAGTTTAGGTACAATTTGCCAAAGGTTACAAAATTACTAAAGGAAAGTGCATTTTTCTTTCAAAAAGCAAAATGCCGTTACGGTATAGACATTTAATCACAAAAGTGCCCATAAAATAAAAATATGAAGAGACAGATTAAGAAATAAAATATATATATATATATATATATATATGATTGGAACATCTTGATACCTCGGGGGTGCTTCTTGGGTAATGAATGGACCCAGAGAAAAGGATCCTCCTTTGTCCATTAATTATAATTGCTTTATGGTCATAGGTCACAGAAGCTGTAGCAGAAGAAATCCATGAAGAGAAAACCAATAGCAGCAAGGCAAACATGTTGCCTCTTATTATTTTCCACATTGACACTCTTCAATTTATAACTTGTGAGAAGCTAGCAATGTAGGACAACTTATCCTACCTCTATTTTGCTGGGGATACCATCAATTTATAGACAAAGATGCTTCTAAAATAAGAATTTCTTAATGATTATCCTTACAATTCTTATCCATTGAGCTAATGGTTTAAGCATGAGTTGCGCCTAAAAATAAAACTCTAACATGACTTGGTGTTAGACCTATTTTAAGTATTACATGACATGTTGAAAATAGCAAATTAGGCATTGACAAAGACATCATTTACTATCATATTATGATGTACAGTGTAATTACTACCCTTCTCACCTACCTAATTCTAACAAAATATGTTTAATCAACATAACTAATTGTGATAAAAAACTTGTTTGATGAATATAACTAATTGTGATAAAAACGAGACAACTAGATGAGATAATGACTTCAAGGAATGCCATCCGAATGAGTCAATCATATTAAGTAATGCCAAATGGTAGGTCATCATATAATCTATTAGTTGAATATAACATCTTAGACGATTTTGATGACTTTCAGTAGAGGGAATCAAAAAAAAGGAAGAAGAAAGAGTTCACCTAATGATGTGGACTTGCTTCATTATTAAATTAATTGTTTTTTTTCTAATCATTACTTAAGTTTATAAAATTTGATGAAGATTGCTTACTTCACCCTTTAATTTCTGAAAATTATAAACCAATATATTGCAATTCCAAAAAAAAAAAAAAGTCAATGCATTATAGCAGGAAATAAAATAGACTAATAATACTATAACCTCTTGCATGGAACACAATTAATTGGCTCAATTTTAAAATTATTGTGTTCGAATAAAATCAAGCAATCATTCTCTTAATAATTATCATATGTAGTAGACTTTGGACTCAATTTTATGCAGTTTTTTTATAACTAAATTATTCTATGTATTTATGTAATCTATTCTCAATAAATTTATTCTAGTTTGATATCTCACATTTTACTATATATATATATATATATATATATATATA
>CATIWR010327124.1:0-10638 GCA_949677035.1 Omphalea diandra | reverse complement strand
TTCTAATCATTCTCATGGTTGGAGGTTTTTTAATCATCCGCCAAAGAAATAGAAACAGAGAAGCTACATCAGAAGAAACCAAAGCACATTCGCATTGCGAAGAAATATATGCAATATGGAGTCATGATGATGATTTGACATATGAGAACATTGTTAATGCTACAGAGGAGTTCAGCTCCAAGTATTGCATTGGGGCTGGAGGGTATGGAATAGTCTACAAAGCTATGCTGCCAACAGGTCGAGTGGTGGCTGTGAAGAAGCTTCGCCAGTTGCAAAGTGGGGAGATGATTGATTCAAAATCCTTCAGAAGCGAGATATCTGTGTTGATGAACATTCGCCATCGAAACATTGTGAAGTTACATGGTTTTTGTTCACATGTCAATCACTCATTTTTGGTATATGAATTTGTAGAAAGAGGAAGTTTGAGAAGCATTTTAAGCAATGAGGAACAAGCTGTGGAGTTGGATTGGTTTTGGAGGCTAAATGCTATTAAAGGAATAGCACATGCATTGTCCTATATGCATCATGACTGCTCTCCTCCAATAATTCATCGAGACATTTCCACCAATAATGTTTTGTTGGACTCTAAATTTGAAGCTCATGTGTCTGATTTTGGAACAGCAAGGCTCTTGATGCCTGACTCATCGAATTGGACCTCATTTGCAGGCACATTCGGCTATACAGCTCCAGGTACATACCTTTGTTTCAATTAAATATGTTTGTGCAAGTTACTAAACAACCTTAATACATTTGTTTGTGCAATTAATAAACATAATATGACATTTTTGCAGAGCTAGCTTACACAATGATTGTCACTGAAAAATGCGACGTCTATAGCTTTGGTGTGGTGACACTTGAAATAATAATGGGAAGACATCCTGGTGATTTCATTTCATCTCTTTCATCATCTTCTTCATCGTTGTGGATGCCAATCGATCAAGATACACTATTCAAGGAAGTAATTGACCAACGCCTTCCAGTGCCTCAGAACAAAACTGCTGAAGGAATGACGCATGTTGCAAGACTTGCACTTGCATGCTTGAGTCCCAATCCTCAATCTCGGCCAACCATGAGGCAACTTTCTTCCCAGTTAACTAGTTAATGGCTTCTAATATATTGATAGAAAAGCCAACCTTTGTAATAAATTTGGAATTTTTGTTCACCAAAATGTTTCTAGCTAATTGGGCCTTTAAAACTCTTTGTACTTAATGTTGTAGAACTTTATATGTTTGATATATATAAATATTTTTCTTGTCATGCTTAACTTTACATCCTTGCCTCTGCGTTTGTATTATATGTTATGTTTAGAAAAAATGAAACATAATGTTGTTGGTTTCTATTTGCTGAGAAACTCAGATTAGACTTGCTGGTGCCATAATCAACTTGCTGAGAAACTCTGATTAGACTTGCTGGTGCCATAGTTGTGAGACTCAGTTTTCTTGCTCTTTTGTGCTGCTGGCCTATGCTTTGTCCTTTATGCTGCTTTCGGTGACCTGGCTCTCTGCTCTATAATTTGTCACTTGGAAATAATTTCTTCCGCTGCTTTTTGGTTTGTGAGTTGCCACCCTCAGTTTTTCCGTTACTTCTTTTTGGGTGACGTTTAAAAAGAGAATTCCACAACCTACTGTTTCGCAATTCTAATGGGAAAGTCAATATTGTTAAAATAGAAAATCACTAAACAAGTCTCACTTTCCAATTAAGATGACTGAATTGGCAACACCATTGTGACATGTTTGGTTATTTTAAGAAATAGAAAGTGACAAATATTTTTGTTTGGTATATCTATAAAGATGAGCCATGTAGGATGGAAGAATATGAACAGCTGAAGGTAGCCAAAGAAAAGGCCATGAGATCTAAAACTTTTAGATTAGATTAATTTAAATTTGAATTTTCATGTATATAATAGATTATTTATTGGGTATAATTCTTCAAGTTTAATTTAGTATAAGTGAAAGATATCTAACACAAAATTTTGAGAATATTAATGAGAAAATATAACTACTACCATTATTATTACTGCTACAACTGCTACTAATAATGATGATGTGAACAAAAAATAAAGACAAAAATAAAATAGCTTAAATATTTGACAAATAAAATAAATAAAAGATTCTAATGGAAATAGTAAATTAAGACTAGAATACATGGCAAGGTAAAAAGTTTTGTAGATAGCTTGCAATATATTCAGAAAGGCAGTGCATGATAATTTAATTAAATTTACTTCAAAATATAAGCAAACTGCAGATAAAAAGATACTTCATGTAGAGTTTGATGTAGGAGATTATATGTGGATTGTCTTCATTGAAGATCAAATTTCAGTGGGTGATTACAATAAGCTTTCTGGTAACAAAAATGTCCTCTAGAGATTTTGGAAAAAATTAATCCCAATGTTTATCACTATAAATTAATGTTTATCACTATAAATTATGTAGCGACCTTTCGCATTTCTTATGTATTTTATATTAGACATCTTATTCTATTCTATGATGATTATTTTGAGAGTGAATTTTCTTTATCCCGGGAAAATTGACGTGGCAAGAACAAGGAATAATTTTGTAGACAAATGGGAGAGAAATTATAGAGTTTGATGTGATTCAATGATATTTCAATAATTTTAGACCACTTTCAAAGTGGTATTTTTGGTATTTGTAGACTGTATTTCGATTAAAAACGGGTCATTGATGTTCATCACTTCCAGGCATATTCTATTGTTTCAGCTTTCAAATTTGCATTTTTGCTTGTTTTAGAAAGCTTGTTTTATTTTAATATCTTTTTGTAGGAAATTTAATTTTGTGAACCATATTTATTTCTATTCTAGTGTGTATTTTTCAAATTTGACATTAATAACAACATCTTCACAAATGAAAATTTTTATTTTTTTTATTTTGATTTCAGTCATGTTTGAGGTAGAATTCAGGTTTTGCTATACATATTATATTTCTGGTGACTATTGATGCAGTTTCGGTAATTAATAACGTTTTTTTTAGAGAGAATGTCTCTTTTTTTTTTCCTTTCTAAAATTCAGTATTTTTTGGAGAATTAATAAATTTAAATGTTTAATTTTCTGGTATTCTTATGTAAATCAATAGGATTTTAAAAAGTTGTTTCTAACGTTTCATGAGTGTGTTTTCATAAGGCTTCCAATACATCAATAACAAATGAAGCATGGGATTTAAATCATGGTGTATATTAAATTCACAATCTCACATTCTTTGTAAATAAAATGAGTTTCATTTATTAAAATGATCATATTCTTATTTATTTGCTATTGTAAACAGATACAGGAATCAAAGGTGCTTTTTCACAAGTAGATCTTGAAGATGACGTGTTAGAAAATGAAAATTTTGAAAAAGGCCTAATGATAATTTAAATCCAAATCTTTGCGTGTTGGTATAATTTTAGCTTAAATTTTAAAAATTATCAAAATAGGCTAGAAATATTGATACGAATGTGGGTAACTTGTCCCAAAATTCATATACAATATTACTACCTTTGTGCAAGGATCTATCAAGAATTAAGCAATAAAACTTCAATTTTCAAATAGATCTTTAAAAAACTTATTTCTAACAATTTAAGTTGTAAAAAATTAAGGGGGTTTAATATCTAAACTTAAAATTAACTATGTCAATCGTAAGTTTAGAATTAAACTAATTTGCAGAGTTAATTAAACCCTCACTTGGCACCTATGATTAGAGAAATACTGTGCTACTTCTTTAGAATCTTTAGTTGATTTTGTTGTTGCAAAGTTAGGACAAAAATTTGAAGCCCTCGCCAATAAGGTAGACGAAGAAAAAAAGAAACAAAGGCAACAATTTTGGAGGAGTCAAATTGAAGGATGTTTAGCAAATAGTTTGTCATAAGACATAACTGGATTGGTTCACTGAAACTTGACATTCAGACGAACATTATTATTGGGGTTTGAAATTAAATTAGGTCGAATTTTCTCTGATATTATGATAAAATTTAAATTGAAAGATAGAGTGATAGAATTTGAATTAAAAGGGTAAAAAGACTTAGATGGAATAGAAATTTAGATCCATTTAAATTTGAGTTTAATACACTTTAGTCCAAATTGAACTAAGATAGTTAAAATTAATCACTTTGATATTTAAGACTTTAATTTTAACACTTATTTTTTAACTTAATTTTTCAACCTGAAATAATTCCCTACATATGCTGTTCCGTTAGTGGGTATTGATGTTCCAAATCTAAAGCAATTGTTATTTGTCATTTAGATGCATCTACTTGGAATTCAAACCATTTTGCTTTTCAGGTTCTCAAAACTAAGCCAGGAGGACACCAATTTGTTACATTCTTAGTAGTGATAGTTTTGGTTCCATTGAATTGGATTTATGTTTGCATTATTTTATAATAATAGTCTGTGCATTAATTATATCAACTAAGTCAGACATGTTAGACTTTTTCAATAAAAAAAAAAATCAATTGAATATTTGGAGTTTGCCATTCTAAACCTTGGTAACATGTTAGATTATTTTTAATCAATTGATTATATCAACTAATTCACACATGTTAGATTTTTTTTATTATTATTATTAAAATCTAGGCAAGGCAACTACACACCAGTCCCAAAAAAAAAAAAAAAAAAAAAGTATCAACTCCACACCAAAAGGGAATATGCCACATAAACCACATAGAAACCCATGGTAGCAACACAAGAACATACGCCACATAGAAGCTAAAGCAATAGCTACTACACCATCAACACAAATAACATTTTTTTAAAAAAAAAAAGGAGAGGAGGGGAAGCCAAAATAATTCAGCAATCAATACCAGATATGAGAAGAGGAAGAGGTTACGATTTGATAACAGGTTATCAATATTTAAATGCGTCGACTCACATATAAAATTTAATTTTCATAAATTCGAATCAAGATCCTGATTTTAGTTAAAATATGTGCTTATAACTAATTTTATAAATTAATATTTTTAATTATTAAAATTTATAAGAAAAATATTAAAAGTTTAATCCTTAATCTTTAGTAAGATGACCTAATAATTTATTTATTGTAAAAATTGACTTCAGAGTATAAAATATTTATAATTTGAAATTTAATATGTTTAAAACAACAAAAGAGAAAAGTAATGACTTAAGTAAGTGGTGTAAATCTATTTGATCCCAATTATATTTTGTTTATGCAATTCTTTTCTTTTTTATATAAAATTTTGAATATTCAATTGCAATAAAATAAACTGGTTTACATTACCTTTTTATTTATTATTTAAATAATTAATTCTAATAAAAATTACATATTTAACAACTTATCTAACTATATTACACATTTAATTAATATTTTTTCCTTTTTTTTACCTCATGTATATCTATAAAATAATAATAATAATAATAATATATTAATGACTTATAACATATTTTTATTATATGTGCAATTTTTATGTATTATTTAATATCATTTTTAACTACATATTATTATATTTTTTAAGAATATTTTGCATAATATATAAAATCTTACAATTTACATTTCAATTTTATGATTCGAGTTCATCAACTTTTCAATGATTCTAGATTAAATACAAATTCAGCAACTTAGCTACCATGGCTGAGACCGAGATTAAAATCAAGCAACTGAACTAAAATTCTTGAAACTCTTTGGTGTTAATTTTAGCTATAATCATGTGATTTGTCATTTATTTTAACTAAAATAATTTGTTTTTTTATTTCAAGAGAATCATTTAATTTTTAAATTCATAGGTCATATAGCAAGTTTTTAATTTTGCTATATTTTAGATTTTGTATGTGATTTTGAGATTGTTAAGTTTTATTTTAAGTGATTTTGTATATAATGAATGTTGAATATCCTTTTTATATTACATTCACCTTACATTTTCTTTTATTGTAATGATATGTAGCATGCTTTAAAATACCTATGGCATGACATTTTTTCAAAATTTTTTAATGCTAAAAGTTTATTGTGTTTTAGGACATGTCACATATCACCATAATTGAGAGAGAGAAAAAATAATATAGAGAAAGTATTTGATACTCTTTTTATTCTATTTTAATAAATTTTAAGATAAAATAAAATATAACAATCTCAAGATAACAAACAATAATCTAAAATATACCAAAAATTCAAAAGAAATTGCAATTTCAAATTTCAAAAATAAATAAAAAAACATATTATATGATTTTGATGAAATGAATTTAAAATTTTAATAATTTTTAAAATAAAAAAAGAAATAACTTTAATATAAATAACTAAAAAATCATGTGATTGTGATTGAAATTAACCTGTTACTAATAGATAATTCGAATTTTGCACGTTATAGTTTAATATATTATTGAAAATTTTATTTAAAATATTAATAAAATATAATTTTTATATAAAATATAGGATTAAGTAATTAATATTTCTTTATAAAATAGATAATATATATATTTATTTTTATATAGTTTCTTTTAATAATTTTTTATTTCTATTTATAATTATTTTTAATTAGATAATTTTAAGAAAATTTTAATCACTTATCTCTCAAATAGTTAGTTTGATAACTATCAATTTTTTTTTATCTTAAATAAACAGTAAAATAATAAATGACAATCACTCATTTAAAACAGAATATGATATCAAAATTAATTTTATATATATTGATTAGTTAATTAGATGAGTTATTAAAATGAATATGTTATTTTACAAATAATAATTAAAATTTTATTATTATTTCATAAAAATATTATCAAATTAGACCTTTTAAAGTAAATAAAATAATAAAAATTATTTTATATGAAAAATTTTCTATATTATTAAACTTTATAAATTATTATTATATGAAAAATTTTCTATATTATTAAACTTTATAAATTATTTTTATATGAAAAACTTTATGTATAATTAAAATTTTTAAGTTATTTTTATGTGAAAAACTTTCTATATATTAATTTTTCTAAATTATTTTTACGAGAATAAGTTTCGATATTGTTAAACTTTCTATATTTTTTAGTTACTGAAGAAACTAAATATTTAATTATTAACTTACTTGCCACATGAAAAATAAAAAAATATTATATTCTCAATTGTCAAAATATTATGTTATTACAATTACTTAACAAATGACAAATACTTGTCTAAAATTGAATTTGAGAACGGAATTAATTATATTAATTTTCTTTCCAACCCAGTCTCTACTCGTGGTTATATGCACCAATCATTGTTGGATGTATGCAAACAAAATTCACATCGGCTAGAGGTGGAAGGATCATGCATTTATAAGAATTGACAAATCTCTATTTCTATAGAATTTTTGGATAAAATCTAAAAGTAAAACCATGCAATTCTAAACCTAAAATGGACAATATCATGGTTAATGTGGATGTGGAGATTTATTTCACAATGTAACTACTTTTACTAACAGCTAATTAGACGTTGTTCTACTAGCTGCCCTGCTTAGTAGTCGTTGAAACTGTATTTACAACTAGTTTTATTTAACACTTCTGGCCGTTATTCTATTAGCTGTAATAACTGCCCTGCTTATTAGCCGTTGTGACTGTCTTCTTGATTCCAGCATTTTCCTTCCATTTCAGCCTCATTCCAGCTTCAGCCATTGTTCATCTACCATCTCCCTCTCAATCGCGCCATGTACCTCAACTCTCTTAATCACTAACATGTTGTTTAGTCCAAAAGTTGGCTTCTTTTGTCCAGTAGAAAAATATTAATTAATTATAGACTATTTTTTTACTCGAACAGCAAAAAACTCTTATAACATGTAATGTGGTATATCCAAATACGATCAATGCCATTTAAATTTCTAATTTCATTAATTTTAAAATGTTAATATGACTACATCTGAAAATGCGAGACTACGAATTTTCTACTGATCGAGTAGCAAGAAAATATCCATTAATCAAGGAAGACAATGCCTCTTTCCTTGCAATTCTACCCAATTAACAATCACTATAAATATTTTATCTTACCACATGTTAGTTTAGCGTTCTGCTCGTACTGGAGTTCACATGGGGCTTCACCTCCTTTCCATCTGTACTCTTCTTTTCTGTGAGCTTCAAATTCTGTGCTTAATTTTCATAAGATATATAGAAAGATAGTTTACTTTCTTTATTTTAAATTTTCTGATTATTATGTGTGGCAGCTTGTTCTAAGAGGAAGTGATGCTTCCCTACCTGCAGAGCTGTATTGGAAATCAATGTTACCAAACACTCCATTGCCAAAAGCTCTTCAAGAACTTATACAGCCTACTGGTAAGTTCATTTTTTTTTCTTTTTTTTCCCCCACCAAATGTGTTTTAGTCTGCTAGAAGCAATACATTAGAATGTAGCTTGATCCATATTCTTTGCTTTAAAGTGAACTGTTCTCGTTTTTGGAACTCCAATCAGATGCAGGAAACAGAACTGCTTTTGCACAAGTGGATATGATGAATAACCCAGGAAGAGCCAGAACAAGATATGATTTTGGATATTGGTCTGAAATGAAGAAGTTCAACAAAGAAGTAACATTCAATACTACTACAATATGCTTTTTATATGATGATCTCCATCCTAACAAGAAGATGAGCCTTGTTTTCACTAAATCCATGAATGGGTGTAATTTCCTGGAACGCAAAACTGCGGAAAGAATACCCTTTTTGAGCAGTAAGTTATCAGAAATTTTTTACTACTTTCTCAATAAAACCTTCCTCGAAGGAAGCTCAAATTATGAATCAGACAATTGAAGACTGCGAGCCACCAAGCATTAAAGGAGAAGTCAAATTTTGTGCTACTTCTTTGGAATCGTTAGTTGATTTTGCCATTGCAAAGCTGGGAAAAAACGTTGAGGCGCTAGCTAATGAGGTAGAAGAAGAGAACAAGAAACAAGAATATACAATTTTAGAGGGAGTTAGGATGATGGGTAATAAGCAAATAGTGTGCACAAAGCGAGATATATATATATATATATATATATATATATGTGAAGTATTTTATTGCCATAGAATCATGAATACAAAGGTTTATACGGTTCCATTGGTGGGTAATGATGGCTCCAAAGTTAAAGCAGTTGTTATTTGTCATTTAGATACATCTTCTTGGAATCCACAACATTTTGCTTTTAAGGTGCTCAATGTTAAGCCTGGAGGACCAGCAGTTTGTCACTTCCTTAATTTTGATACAATTGTTTGGGTTCCAATCTAAGTTGTGAGCATTTTTGAGTTTCAATTAACTTTAATTTGTTGTAGTTTTCTTTCAAGGGTGATTATTTGGAGTTTACATGTTAAATCAAGTTGTATAATTTTCTTTATCAATCAAGTGGAGCCTTTTTTGATCTTTTTTTTTTTTGGTAGTTTGTATGATTTTCTTAATTATTCCCTTTTTTGTTTACATTTGAACACTTTTTTTTTTTTGGCTTAAGTTTCTTGAATTTTTTTTTTTTGTAGCAGTCAATTATAAATTAAAGGAGATTTTTGTTACTATTGTAATTGTGTCCCACACTGGTAAAAGAAGCTCAATCTACAAATATATATTCTAAGAAAAAGTTTAGAAGACAAACATGTGTTTTGACCATTTTTTTACTTTAAACACATTTTACTTTTCTTAACAAATTAGTTCATATAATTTCTTATATTAGTAAAATTAAGTATATTGCCATATCATAGTCAATTTTTGCTATGAAGTTCTTATGGCACATTTTTCATTGATGTCACACTTTTTCTTTTTTATTGATATGACAATAATATGACATTTTTTGCTTAGATGACATTTTTTTTTTTCATTGTATAAGCATCATATCAATAAATTAACAATATTATAATAATATACAGCATTTTGCTAATGGAGTAACTACATAGATTCATTTGTTAAGAAGAATAACTGACACTTAATGTTGAAAAATGCTCAAACTGCAAACCTTTTTTTTTTTTTTTTGTACTTTTTCCTTTTTTTTAGGTCTAATAGTTTTAAAAACTCAAAATTTTTTCAACTTTTTGCAATTTTATAACTTTAAAAAATAAATTAATTAAATCCTAATTTGACCTATTTAACTGTAATGCTACCCAGAGTCAAAATAAATTAATTAATTTATAGCAATTAGTGATGTGCAAAGCCACATATTTAAAAAAAAAAATCCTAATGTTGTGGCAATATTCCGCTGTCCGAGAAATCTTTTTTAAAAAACAATAATTATTTTATAATATTTTTTAAAGAAGCAATCAATCAATTTCATTTAACTATGGGTAAAATTACAATCAAATGTCAAATTAAAATACAATAACTCTTTTTCAAAATTTTAATATGATTACAACAAGTTTTAAAAAAAAAATTAGATAATTAGGATTTTCATTAAACCTATTAAAATGTCAAATGCCTTTATTTAATTTTCATTCTGCTAACTGCTGGATCCCGTAAGTCCAAGAATTGCTATATTATAAACAGATTAGGTAGGGAGGAAAAGATTTAGACATCATTTTGTCAGCTGTCTTCTCTAATTCTTTAATATGATATCCCATTATAGTCTCCATATATGTCATGAGGATAATTCCAATTACAAATTCCAAAAGTTAGCCCTTCTGTCAAACCCAAAAACCTAAATCAATTACTTGTTTAATAAGGTTTTCTTTGTCAAGCAGTTTGACTGCAATGCAACATACAATTTTAATGAAACTCTAAATTATATTAGA
>CATIWR010327081.1:0-21022 GCA_949677035.1 Omphalea diandra | reverse complement strand
TGTGTTAATAGCATAGCAATTTCACCCTTTTCTTTCCTGATTTTCTTTTCTTCAGCATCACACTTAGTTATTAGGTCATTAATGGTCCAAGTAGTGTTTTGGGTGTTATAAGCAGTCTTAATCTGGCTGAATTCAGGAGGCAAGGTGTTTAAAGCTTGGTGAACAATAAATTCATCAGAAATCTCAAGTTTAAGACCCTTAAGTTTGGTTTGGAGGTGAACCATATTTAAAATGTAATCTCTCACATTCCCACTCTGGTTGTATCTCATACTGGTTAATTGACTCATTAGAGTCCCAACCTCAACCTTATCGGATACAAAATATCTATCTTCTACAGCAACAAGAAAAACTTTGGCAGTAGCATCAATGGGGAAACTACTCCTAAGGTATTCAGGAATAGTTTTCCTCATGGCCATTAGATTGAGACGATTTGATCTCTCCCATTTGGCATGCAGTTCTTTTTCATCACCATTACTCTCATGGGTGGGTTTAGCAGACTCGTCTTTATAAAGGGCATAATCGATCTCACCCATTCCCAAGACAAATAAGATGTCATCTTTCCACCTTTTAAAATTGGTGCTAGTCAAAAGTTCAACAGTCGCAGTACTATTGTTGAGACTAAAGGAGACTGTTTACAACAAAACAAAAGCATGTATTAGAATTGGGCTACACACAAAATAAATTTACAGTTTACACAATCTAGAAAATTATGGCATCACTATATATTCCCCTTTGGGCAGAACATGCAAATGCAATAAAATTTCTAGCTATGAAGCACACAATTGAGATCACACTAGTTTCGAGAAATCTATCCCCTTTGGGCAGACAGACTCTCTAGACTAATGCACCTCTAAGCACAAATAGCTTCATGTCAACAAGCCCTCCCAAAGTCAATGCATCTAATAACCCCCTTTGGGCAGGTTATTATATACATTAATTTGGAATTATCTCTTCGCAAAAATTAAAAACAACTCTACGAATTTCAATAGGTGTCCCACTTTGGCAGTAACACCCATATCAACCCATAAAATTATTTTTAATTAGAGATTTATTATAGCCCAATTAAAATACAGACCAAAACACAAATATATATTTCAAAAATACACAAGGTACCAAAAATAATATACCTTAATTTTAAGCACATAATTATTTTCTCATATATGTGCAAAATAAACAAATAAACAAATATTTATTATTTATTTATTTAATTTTATTACAAAATTAATATCACTAAATAATAAATTGACAATCAATTATATATATATATATATATATATATATATATATATATATAACTCCTAAATATTAATATATATGTATACACATATATATTAATAATTATTAAAATAAAAATACAAAATGAAATATGTCATGATGTAGATGAACATAAGTTACTTATATAAATATTAACGAGCATTATATACGAACAAGCAGAAAACGTAGCACAGTTGGCTTAGGTTACGTTCATTAGCACCACGCGGTCGTGGGTTCGAGACCCACGATGTGCATCTCTCTCCTTCCTCTCCTTTTTTTTTGTTTCGCAGAACATTTTACTGATCTTGAATCGGACAGTCACCAGCCGAACGGATCAAAACACACAATCAACACAAATCAACCATAGTATTGATGCCAAGAAATCAATCAACACAAAATTAGAACTTTAATCACACCATTTTCAGTCACAAAATCATCTTCTTCCGTAAACAACATCCATCGCCGATCTTCAACAATCAACCAACAACCAAAAATAAACAATCTCAACACAACAACAGTCAATATAAAACACATATATATCATAGAACGTCGGTTTATCGGCAAAGACGCCGATCTGTTTTTGGCATTAGCATCACCATCGTTTTTCGGCCCATCTTGTTCTTCCAGCAATAAAAGCCGATTACAGGAAAAGACTGAGGAGGAGTTGTTGGTTTCGGTTTGGAACCCATAAAATAAAAGGAAGGCTTTTTGTATCTTTCTAGGTTGTGAAAGAATTGCAGAAGAAAAGGAAGAAAAGGGAAAGAAGGAAAGAAAACAAAAAAAAATACGGCAGAAAGCGGAGACGCAGATTCAAACCCGCGACTTCCCAAACTCTCTGCACCACACCAACCATCCGAGCTAAGCAAGCGACCTGTTACTCTTAGGGCAAACAGATATATATACTAGATCAATACAACAACACCAGTTAAGGCTAACACGGATCGAACTGGAGACCTATCACAGGTCTGCTTGCCTCCCGAACCATCTATGCTAACAGAAGAGTTCGTGACTATGGAGGCAAACATAATATATCTGTCTTCGCAACACAGCGACATTGATTATCAAAATAATTTTTTTTATTTGTTAACAATATACAACATCTAGGGTTTTAAATCATGTACCACAACCAGCTCTGATATCTAATGTAAAATATTTAATATTGGATATTGTACATAAATTTAGAACACCAAATCTAATAATTAAACAGAAACAAATTGGGTACATGTCTCCGCGTTGAATCCCAAATTGTTCTGAGCCATAATTACTAACGTTGAAATTAAACCACTTGCAGAATTTGTCAGAACAGTTGAAAATGAAAGTTAGGTCATCCTCTCCTTGACCTTCTCAAAGATGGCTACAATGGGCGTAGCAACTAAGGTTTTTGTTATGAAGGCAGGAGAAAGGACCTAACCTATTTATAATAAATTTTAACAAGCCCACCCATCACAACTTCATGTTAAAATAGGCCTACAATGACAAGTTTCCATATCGGCCCACAAAAGATGTCGCAAGCCAATAACTCAATTGATCACATTTTAATTGGGCTTACCCCAAATCAATAAACTATATTATTCAGTCCATTTTATAAATAATTAAAACCAACCCATAATTAATATTATCTCACATAATAAAAATTTTCAACAGGATAATGTTGTGTGGAAGATGTAAAACCATTACAACAAGAAGTGGTACCATCCAGGGCGATATATGTAGTGGTTGTAGAGGTATAGGTTCATTCTTTCTTAAGATACAGATTTGGCCATAATCTATTTCGCCTTGTTGGGGCATTGCCATAGAAGGAGGAATTGCTTGAGGCAGTATTGGAGGGCCAACTGGTCGTGGTGTTGTACGATGCAGTACTTGCAAGCCCATCTATGACAGTTCCACAAGAAGCGATACTTGTAAACCTATATGTGGCAGTTCCACAAGAGATACTTGCCAACCTGTTTATGGTGGTACCACAGGACGTGGTAGAAAAAGGTGTGGTAGATCTTGCAAAACCATATGCGGTGTCACCATAGGAGGCGACAGATCAGGGTATGGTGATACTTGCAAAGCCATGTGTGGTGGTATCATAGGAGGCGACAAAATAGTGTACGACAACACCCACTACAATCTGTTGTGTGCCAAGGAATAATTTTTCTCACTTTTCATAAGTATGGGTCATCTCATTGAAAATTTCTTTCATGTGATTATCTAAATGGTACTAATATTCCTCCACCATGACATGCCAAAAGGAGGATACATTTGAGTATAGTCCATTTTCAATATGGTGAGGAAGGTGTAGGACAACTATTAGAACCTTGGATTTGTCCATAGTCTAAGATCTAGAAATGGGAAATATTACAGCGTGCTTAACGCGCTGGTGCATCAATCAATTATAACCATATATTATAGTGGTTGTGACATAAAAAAAATGAAACAACAAAAAATGACAAAAAAGAGTGATTGATTATGATAGTAAATGACAAAATATTGATATTGACCCTTAAATAAAATTTTATTAATAAATAAATTATAAATACATATTTTAATATATGAAATAACTATTGAATAATATTTTTAATTAAATAAATCTGAAATAAAAAATATTAAAATAATAATAAAAATGATTAAATAAAAAATAAATTATAATTGATGCTTACATAATAATTTATGTATATTAATGTAATAATTATTTATTAGAAGATAATAATTAAATAAATATAGTAAAATCAAATATATGTTCATGGGAATTAAGAGATGAAAAGTAAATCAAATGATAAATATAAAATAATATTACTGTAAGAATTTAATAATGTTTGGAATAACATATTTTACAAATGTATATATTATTATATAGTACTAAAATAATATTGTTCGTTTTATATTGTGAGCATGAGAATAATACCCTTAGTATCTAATTGTTTTTTTATATATTTATTTCTTATTCAAAGTATTAAAATTTTTATTTAATAGAAAAAATATTAAAATTAATAAATTTATTTATTTATTTCGATATCATTGATTGAGTACATTTTAGATGTTTTTAAAAATCATAAATAAAAAATATATATAGTTATAAATAGAAAGTGATGAAAGTTTTTGATACGTAAAATAAAATATGTTTTTTTATCATTATATTTAGAGGTGATAATTTCTTATTCAGTCCAAAAATTGGATCCAAATTCATCCACATAGGTGATCCGAACCTAATTTTTATATCATGGACCTCAGAGTATGTAGCATCATGGTCCTGAGTCTAATATTACATATGTAAGATATTTTATCTTACATACATTACATAAATTGATCTTTTTTCTTATATTTCAAGCATTTTTCTTACGAATCAAGTTTCTTTTTTTTTTTTTGATTTTATTGGTCATTTCTTTTTATTACTATAAATAGAACAAATTGTTGAAACATTCAACTAGTTTAGTTCAAAATTTTCTATTATATTTAATTCGATTTAATTTTAATTTTATATAAAAATTAAATAAGTTAAAATCTTAAAATAAATGAACCTAGTAATTAAAAAACTTAAGATTGTATAATCATGCATATATTTATTAAAATATTTACTAAAAATATTTATTAAAATATTAAAATATTTATTAAAAATGATATTATTAAAAATTTATTAAATAACTTTTCTTTAAACTAAACTTCACAATGATGAATACCAATTAACATGCAAATCAAAATAAATATATTTAGAAATCAGGAACAATGTACCTTTAATAAAAAAAAAAACTCATATATCTATTGATCAACATAAATCTACCAACTATGCAACAAAAAATGTACTGGAAATAAGGAAAAAGATTACCTATAGCACAATTTAATGTACTTAGATCACCAAAAATGTAGAAATCATTATAATTTTTTATTATATAAGTCAAGATAGAAAATTCAATGTACATACAGTACAAATCCAGTGTATCTTATTTATAATATTAATGTACTTGCAAAATAATAACATTGTACCTAAAATAAGAAAATAATATACCTAGAGTACAACACCAATGTACTTTGAGTCATAAAAAATGTACTTAGATCACTAGAAATTTAGAAGGTCATTATAATTTTTCATTATATAAGTTGAGATAAAAAACTCAATGTACATATAATACAAAATCAATATACTTTCTCTAATATACCTGCAGAATAATAATAATAATGTACCTAAAATAAGGAAATAGTGTACTAAAAGTATAACACCAATATATTTAAGATTATCAGGAATGTACTTAAATCACTAGAAAATGTAAAAGATCATTATAACTTTTTATCACATATGTAACGATAGAAAATTCAATGTACATATAGTACGAAGCCAGTGTACTTTCTATATAACATTAATATATCTGTAGAAGATAATATATCTAGAGTACAATACCAATGTACTTAGGATCATAAGGAATGTACTTAGAACACCAGAAATATAGATGATTATTATAACTTTTATTACATAAGTCAAGATAGAAAACTCAATTTACATACAGTAAAAAGGCAGTGTACCTTCTTTAGTACATTAATGTACTTGCAGAATCATAACAATGTACCTAAAATAAGAAAATAATATACTTAGAGTACAACACTAGTGTACTTAGGATCATAAAAAATGTACTTAGCTCACTAGAAATGTAGAATATCATTATAACTTTCTATTACATAAATGTACCTAGAGTACAACACCAATATACTTAGGATTATCAGGAATATACTTAGATCACCAGAAATGTAAAAGGTTATTATAACTTTTTATTACATAAGTCACGATAGGAAACCTAATGCACATTCTCTAGAACATTAATTTACCTACAGAATAATAACAATGTACCTAAAATAAGAAAACAATATATTTATAGTACAACATCAATGTACTTATGATAATGCAGAAGATCATTAGATTTTTTTTATTACAGAAGTCAAGATAGAAAAGAAATATACATACAATATAAAGTTAGTGTGTATTCTAGAGAATATTAATATACTTTCATATATAAAAACTATGTGCTTACAATTCCAAATTAATGTACTTGCAGCTAATGGAAATATACCTAGATATTTGAAGTTTTTATTAAACAACTTTAAGTACAACATCAGTTTTCATATAGTTTATTAACAATTTTAGTCTATATCAATTTCAAAGATATTTATTAAAATATTTATTAAAAAATATTATTTATTAAAAATATTTATTAAAAATACTCATTGCAATATAAAAAAGATAGCAATATTTATTTAAAATATTTATTAAAGAAGAGATCTCTAGCAAAAATTTCATGATTTTGAATAACAAAGGAAACTTTTAGAGAAAAAAAATTGGAGCTGAAAATTTTAAATCATTAATTCTGTTGCAAAAAAACTAACTAGTAGTTATTTTGAAATTATAAATCCCAACTAAAAGTAATTCTATACAATGTAAAAAATGGACGAGTATTGAAGTTAAAACTACGATGCAAGGTGGACATGGATGTATGATATAATTTACATCCGAACCCAACCTGAATTCGGACAAACTCGAAATTATTCAAAAAAATTTTGGTTGGGTCAAGTATGGGTGAGAATAAATTCAATGAGTTGGGTCAAAACTGACTCGAATGTAACCTGACCATATTTGACCTGTTGACAACGTAAAAAAATAATTTTTATTTACTAATTATATATCTAAGGTAGAATAATTAAAATAAAAAAGAAAAAAATTATTTTAAAAAATATTTAGATTATTTAATTTAATTTAATTTTAATTTTATTTAAAATATAATGATATTTTCATATTTTTATTTAAAATATTTAAATAGTTTTTAAAAGAATTATAATTTAAAATATAAAAATTTATTTTTAAAAAAAGGTTGAGATGAATTTTTTTTAACAAATAAGAGATTGAGAGATTTTATGAATTATAAATTTGGATTTAAAAATTTTAAATTTAAAAATAAAAATAAAATTCATCATACTTAAATATATAATAAATTTAAGTAAAATTTAATGATAGTTATATAAGTGAGATATAATATTTATATTTAAGATAATTTATTTAATTTTTAATTGAACTTAAGTTATGTATTTGATGGAAGTTAATTTAATTATAAATAGAGAAATTTAATTTTATATGGTACGAAGTTTAATTATGTAAAATTTTAAATATTATATTATTATTATTGTTGTTGTTGTTGTTTTTGGACTAAGTTAGTCAAACCAAAGTCAAAACTCTTTTTTGATCTTGACAATGTAGATTGATATATTTTAACATCAATTTTAATTATTGTTTTTGCAGATTTTTAGATAGATTTGTATTGAACGTCTCAAGTATTGTGAAAAACATTCTAATTCACGGTGAACTTCAAATTCTTGACCTCTATCTTGCAAAAAGAATGGATGAAGTAGGGTTAGATGATTTCGCAAAAAAATCTCAACCGCGATCTTACCAAGAAAGTGATGAAGATGAAATTGAAGATTCACAGTGGAAGTCAAGTCCATCTTCACGGCAATGACTTTTGCACTTGCCTGAAGGTAATCAGGTCCTCAACCAAAGCATGCCAAGTGTCCCAAAAGAGCTGTTGGTATATCAAAATTTAAGAAGGTGAAATATTGGTCGAGACCATGACTTGATGGAGCAACATCTTCTTGTCAAACAGAAGGATTCGCGGTGGACATCACGCCCTAGAAGAAAATAAATCATGACTACGAATTTTTTCTGGTTCTAAGAACACAACAACTATTTTTATTGGAAGACCAATAGTGGTGTGCCATGTGAAATAGTCGTTAGATACTAACGAGATTCTTTACTGCAATTTCAGTAATTTTAGTGCAAGAAGAGAAATCGCGATCACAAATGACCAGTCATGACTGCGGAATGAATCTGATAGATATTTAATGCAAGATCTGCCCAACACAACTTAGAAATTTAGAAATTATTTTGTTTGCAATATCTCTTTAGTGGTTGTTGCCTACAAATACTCCACCAAATAGACTTGAATGTAAGGGAATAACATTGATTATAGCCAAACTCTTGGAATTTTGTTTCTCTATCATTGTATAATCAATTCTTCTATGTGAGTTATTATTGTTGGGTGTGAGCATTAAACCCCAGTGTTTTTGGGTTTGAGAGTTAGCCTAGTTGTAAAACTCTTGTGTAGGTTAAGTGTGAGCCTTTAGGAAAGCACTTGAAAGGTTGTTTGTGAGCCTTGAAACATAAATAGTAAGGTTGTGTGCAAGCCATAAAACATATAGTGTAAAAGTTTGGTGTGAGCTTGAAAACACTATTTAGTGATCGTAGAATACCCAATTTGAAGAATTGGAGAGTGGACGTAGGGTTCGTTTACACCCAAACCACTATAAAATCTTATGTCTTTAACTCTTCTCCTACATCTTTTATTTCCATCTCATTAAATCCTTCCCTCCAAATTTTAAATTTTTCACCAATTCAACCCCTTCTTGGTGCTTAAAAGCCAAATTTACTATTATAGGGTTACTTTATTATCAACCTTAAAATTTAGGCTTTCTAATATGATTTTGCCAAAATTTAATATTGTATTTGGTTGTATATTCTTTCAAACTTACTATATAAAAATAAAGTTTTACATAACATTATTACCCGTATTTATTTTATCTTTAGTAAAGGCAAAAATAGTTGTACACAATATTTTTTCTAAGAATATAATATTATATTAGAATTTTTTAGCACACCGGTGCACTTGTGTGACCCTTTATAAATAGTTATCGTCATGACACCATTTAAAGCAGTCTTATCGCTAGATGCAACAGGTAATATGAAACACATTGCAGGTTCATTATTGCTACCACAATACTTAGTGATGAAGTTCTACAAGTGGTGAGAGTAGGTTCCATAATGCAAACGGTTAGAATAAGTCCATTATATGACAATGACAGAGAGGCACCCAATGGTTGTAAGGTGTAAGTTGTACTAGAGTTGGACCTAGGAGGAACTAATGAAGGAGAATCTCCTGACGCTAATATAACATTTCATAAAACATTCCAAACATTAAGATTAACAATGAAAAGAGGCTCCAAGAAAATGTGAAAATAAAAAATGGCTAAAGGGCCAAATAAGTTCTTGAACTTGTAACGAAATTATAAATGAGGACAAAGTAAACTTTTTTTAATCAAAACTACCCTTAATCTTGTACTATTTTGACAAATTTACCTATGATTTTATATTATTTCGTCGTAAAAATCCAAAATATTGGACAAAATGAACTTTTTTTTTTTTATCAAAATTACCTTTGATTTTTTACTATTTTGTCATAAAAGTCAAAAATATTGGTTGAAAGAGTATTGTCTTAGAAATGACAAGCAGGCGGAGCAAGAGATATCCCATATACTCTATCCAATCCTTCTGATAGGGAGAGTTTTTTTTTTCTTTTCCTAGCTTCTGTAGAGTCTCCTTGCTCTACAAGAATTTCTTACAAGATAAATATTTTATTTTTCTATTATGTTTTAAATATGTTTCTAAAAATATAATTTATTAAATTATAAATAAAAATTTTTATGCTAAAAATTGATAAATATATAAAATATGTAATTATACACATTATACACACACACACACACACACACACACACACACACACACACATAAAATACATCTATTAAATATAAAAGCTTATAAAAATATATTTAATTTTTTTAGCTCCCATAGGAATCCACTTCGGCGTTCTTGTGAGGATTCGTGAGGCTGGGGATGTAATCCCATCCTTGACTTATAAACAAGAAAGGGCAAAGATTTTTCACTCCATCTTAGAAAGGGTTTCAGAAGTGATTAAATCACTGAGGAATAAATTAAGAAAAAATAGTAGCATTTCAGAGAAAGAAATATCATGTCATTCAAAATATATCTATATTTTCCTTTTTGCCTTCATAAATTCATGTAATTTCAAAAACGAGTTGTACAACAATAATAATAAAGAATAATTGATAAAATCGTTTCAATTTCTCCCATTTTTACCTCATAATTAGTACATAAGTAGAATCTTTAACTTGGATTCACCTCATTCTAAGCCACTATTAGTGATACTTTTTCCCCCATATTAGCAATAATTTTTCACATCATTATACTCTTGTTTAACTTATTTCTCCCTATATTTGCTACAATTGGATGAACAAATAGAATTACTACTCTACGAAGACATCGCTTTTGCACGTTCTTCAATTAATAAAATTTTATTGTTAAAGTGAAGCTGTGTTTTTTTAGATTTGGGGATTTAAAGATTTAGAGATTTAAGAGAAACTGTGTTTTTATGAAAGTACATCTAAGTTTGATTCTCTTAAATATGTTTTAATTATGTATTTTTTAATATTCTTATTTTCTCTCTTAAAAAATTGATTTTATAATTATTAAATTGCATTTATAATAAACACATTCTCTTCAGCTAGTATTTTAGACTTTTATGATGAAATAATACAAGATTAGAGGTAATTTTGGTAAAAAAAAAGTTCATTTCGTCCAATGTTATGGACTTTTATGATAAAATAATACAATATTAGGGATAATTTTGATGAAATAGTACAAGTTCAGGGGTAATTTTGATGAAAAAGTTTATTGTCCTCATTTGTCACTCCTTTACAAGTTCAAGGACTTATTTGCCCTTTAGCCAATCAATAATTGTAGCTCATGAAAGAGCTTGTATGGAGGCATGAGTGGTGGTGCCTTTTTGTCCTACTGTGCCTTGAGTGTGACAATAATGGCCTTAATAGGGAGTGAAACATTGCCATTTAAGATGGCTATAAGAGAAGTAACATCAGAAATAACATGAAAAAATATTATTTGCTAGCTCTAGAACATCAAGTGTGATGGAGGAGGAAGTATGTCACTTGCGGATGTTCCATCTCATCATGATGATGTAATAGATGTTATGCCAAGGCCAAAAACAAAATTTCCCATAAATGGCATGGAACATTGTTTCCTTAATTTTTCTTAAATTAGTAGCTTAACAAATGTAGAAATAAGAAAACAAATATTAGATTTGTATTTAATAGGAGCGTGTGTTAGCTTATGATTGGTTATCCTTTCTACTATAAAATCCAATGTAGATGGTATTATAAACATAAATGACACACATTACTTGAACAATAGAAACAACAATGTCGAGTGTAATAAGCCCAAAACATAAAAAGATGTTATGATTTTATACATAAAGAGATGTTATGTTTTGATGGAACTAGAAATGGTAAAAACAAGCTCACTTACTATGCAAAGCAAGACCTACGACATAAGAACTCTACAAATAGAAACTCGAATGAATAGGACAATAAAAACCCAAATATGAGACAAGTCCATAAGAAAATCTTATAAAGGAAAACAGTGATAAGCTTGTATTGAAATAAAAATTTGTTCTATAACATGAAACCAACAAAATAATTTACTAAACCATATATTAGAGTAAGATTAAGGAAAAAGTAGTAAATAAAGCAAGAAAATAAAACTAAACTAAATCCAAATCTAAGACACAATAGTGTTTGTTTTGTTCGGTTTGAAAGGTTTTAGATGCTCCTCATCTCTACCATTCGAATATTTATAGCCTTTACGCTTGAAGGTTAAGGATGCGAGGAGGACATATATTCATTTTTTTTATTAAGCCAACAAATGGCCTTTAAATATCTTAGAAGCCCATGACATCATCTTTTAGTATAAGATGCTAGAACATTTATAACTCTCCTAATTACTCCTTCCATTCCATTCCATTAGTTGTTTAAGGAAGTCATAAAGATTAAGATGCTATTTAATATACATAATTATATATATATATATATATATATATAATAACTCTATTATCCTCTCTTAGAAAGACTAAAAGTAATGAATTATTCCTTATTTTCAATAAAATTCATTTCTCTCCAATATCAAGACATGGGTAAAGTTGGAAAAAAAGACTTTAATTTTTTTTGATAATCTAAAAATGTCAGTTAAAATAGAACAAATTGAATTTTGTTAAATGACTAATAGAGTGGAGCGAAGGGAGTAGCTTTTATCATAATGACTCTAACATTTTCTTCTATTGTTTTTTACGCTATCTATTATAAATTAACACTTTGTAGTCTATCGCTCCATCGAGACGTTAGGTCAAATATGAAGAAAAATATGCTATAAACAATTATTATTACAAATGCAAGATCAAAACATAGCAAAGAGTGGAAAGAGCAGAAGTCCCCTACTTATAGAAATTATATATAGAATTATCTACTCTTGCTAAAATGTAAGCAGCTTTATTCATTGTTCTTTTAACAAACACATAGAACATATTGACTAGATCACATAGAATAGCTTTAAAATAAATAATAACAATAGTGAAATAAGAATTATCTTGATAAACCATAATTAAAGCATCAGTTTCTAACACAATTAAATTTTAAATAAGCTCAATTTTCAACCAACTAAAAGCCTCCCTAAGACACATTACTTCAGTAAAGGATGAATATATAGGGTTGATGAAAGAATTTTATAAATTTGAGATCAAATTCACATTATTACCTTATACAAGACAACTAAGACCAATTTTAACCATTTGCTTAAAGATTTGTTGCATCAATATCACATCTAAGCTAGCCAACCAAAGATTCCTACCACTTTATTGCATTATCCTTAAGTGAAAGAACATTATACAATATATATAAGAGTTGACCAGATTGCCATTGCTGAAGATACGAGCTTGTAAAACTTAACAGTTAAGACACTCTTCATTATTGGCTTTGTCATAAAATACTATTTTTATTATTCTAGAAGAACTGTAAGATCATGAAATCAATACTCCTTCAATAGAATAATGAGCCCACATTTTAGAAAACCAATTAATAAAGTTATTAGCAACCCCTTAAACAACACTAATAGAGGAAGAGATCCAACGACTTCTAGTAAAAGGACATAGAAATAGAGAATGAAAACTAGTCTCATATCATAATTGCACATAAGGCATACACTTTATACATTAACATTTTTTAATGAACAATTTGTCTTTAGTAGGAATACAATCCAAGTAGCCACTTTAGGTGGAATCCATAGAGACCATAAATGTTTATAACAACTCACATCAACAAAAGAAAACATTATACCAACTTGATGATAGGGATACATGTAGGCACTTTTTACCATGTACAAACCTTTCTTATCCCACTTTCATGTCTCTATCATCTCCAATGATAATGCTAAAGGGGATATTCAATATGAGTTGTTAGTCTCTCACACTAATGGTGTCATCCCATCTTAACCTTCTTGCATAAGATTCCTAACCTTAATGCCATCTAAGCCTTTAGGAATAACAGAGTTAACAAAACTAAAATTTTTTTACCATATCCCACCTTCCATTTACACCCAAATACCACTAGTTGTTTGGTTGTACTCATAATTCACCATGTATAGCTTAGGCAATGACCTAAATGGTAAAAAAAAAAAAAAGATTTAGGGTAATACCTTGCTTATAAATCCTAGCCATAAGTGAATTAGATTCTAAAAGTAAGTGACATCCTTGCTTAACTAAAAGAGGGAAGATTAAACTAATGTAGCCTATAACATCTAATGCAACCTTTACTCTTGTGCATATATAGTTTTTGCTAAGAGATATAGTTAATACTTCTAAATTGATTGATTTATTTACCCTCATTAAAAAGAACTCATTATTCCCTAAAGTTTAGCCAAAAAAAAAAAATTAAAAGGCATTAAAAATCACCATAAAATAAAAGCCATTTAGTGATGAACAAAATCTATAAGGGCTAGAAATTCATCACTAAAGAAGTTTAGTGATGAATTAGTGATGAACGATATCCATCACTAAACTTGTCCTCACTAAATAGAATAATAACAAATTTTGTTTGTCCTTTGGTACATGTAGTGACAAATTTGCAATGGAATGGTGGTCGCTATTATGTGAGTCCACGTCATGTGAAATTAGTAATGAAACTAACAATATTGATGAAATATATTTGTAGTAGTGTTTGTCGCTAAATTGGTGATGCATTGCTTGTCACTTAGCTAGCGACAAAGTGGATTCATCGCTATAATGTAACACTTCCAATTTATTGATAGACAACTAGTCCATCGCTAAATTAGAAATATTAGTTATGAATTTAGAAATTTGCCACTAATTTCTATAGTTTTTAGTTTTTTATTGGCTTTTGAATGTATATTACTTAGTGCATATTTACTAAAATATATATGGCATTTTTAATGAAACATATAATAATAATAATAATAATAATAATAATAATAATAATAATAATAATAATAATAATAATAAAATATAAAAATACTTATAGTTATTAATATAAATATCTGAATGTATAATATAAAAGTATAATGAAAAAAATTTCAATGCATAAATGAAAAAATAGCATAAAACATAATGTACATAAAAATGACAAAGTACAAAAGTGCATAAAAATTAGACTAGCCATCAACTGTCATCAACATCAGAGGTGGGTGGTTGATTAGAGGGAGGACGAGTTACTGTAAATTAGGTCCCATGGGTCAACTTCCTAATGAGGCAACACATCTCATTGATTTGTTGCCTCTGTGTATCAAATTGTTATTGGAAAGTGTATTTTTGCTCATCAAGCTGCTCTTAAAACTCTTATTAAATAGTAGCTTATAGATCCTCCTGAGATATGGTGAGAAGAAGTAGTTAATGTTGATGATGAACACTGATTAAAGAAAGCTTGGGCAAGCTAGCCATGTTATATATGTGACACTTCTTCTATTCGCCTGTAGCCTCAAAGAATAACTCCTCATTGGCTTGGAGTGGCTCTATAGAGCCCTCTTCAGGCCGAGTAGCTCTATCATGCCCCTCGTGATATCTATCCTATAATAATGACAAGTGAATAGATTTTAAATGAAAAAATAAAAAATCAAATAAGGAGAAATATTAAATTATTTAATGTGACAAAACTTATAGCTACACTCGTACACCGTTGATTGATGTATTGTTCATTCTTCTTACTGATGCACATTTGCTTAAAGACCTCAAAAAATATAGCATAGCGACCTAGTTCTTTACTTTAAAGACAAAGACATTATATATATATATATATATATATATATATGTATAAAACATACTCACCAAACATTTTTTATGCTTAGACATAGATATGGAATCCCCAGTATGGCATGAGGGACTAGAACTAAGACTACTTGTCTTGATAAGCCTGTTACGTGAGGCTTGTGCACTACGTGACCTGAACTCTAGTATGTCCCACGTTGTCTACCAGCTATCCCATATGCTTTCTAGGATGCTCACAGGTCATCTACCACTATATCTCCAGCACGATAAATTGTTATTATAGCATGTAGCTACTTGGTCCTACCTCCTCCTCATTTATGCCTCCAATGCTGGATTCCAAGTAAAATACTTCTAAAAAATCAATAATAAAAATTTGTTAGAACAATGCATTTAGATAAACAAAATTATAAATAAAATGAGACAAAGTAATAAACAAAGATTTCAAAAATATCATACTTATAACTATCTCATAATAAACATAAAATTAAAAAGTATGATTTTTATTTATACCTTAAACTCCTCCCTATAGAAGTCTCACATCGCCTGGGGGACATTCTTCCATGAATGTCTAGATGGCTCCAAGCGACGCATAAAAATCTTGGAGATTCGAACGAAACATGCATTGCCTGGAATGAAACCATTATTTTTCAAACAAAGAATAAGGTAATAATATATAATAAATATGAGACATGCAAAACTATTCAACATTAATAATTATATATTCAGTTATATATTTCAAGAAATTGAAAATCAATAATTATAAAGCAAAAATTATAAATAAATAGAAAACCATACGATTTTCACCTCCCACTGATGAGCTCAAGCGTCACTCTGTAAATACTTATCGACACAACTAATGACACCAATGCCAACATAGTTAGTGTCTCTTCAATAGGCGTGGATGTAATCGATGCTAATGTCGATGGTAGCATAAGTGAGGATGAACGTAGTTCTAGTGGCGAATGTGGGAACGATGGAGGTGGTAAAATCGATGCTACTAACAAAGGGGCTAATGGTGAAGGAGAAACGGGGGGTCACAATGTTGGACCAGTAAGTGAAGGCTGGGTACCATACCCCACTGTCCCTCGAATTGATATGTCTGACCCTGACCCATATCTCCCGCCCCTTTGCCCTTTATTAGTATCATCGCCCCTTCCTTTTACAATGTTTATATACTATCAAATAAATAAATAATAGTTAAATAAAACTAATAAATTAACCAATTTAGTAACACATACATATAAAAAAATTTAATACTTTAAATATAGTAATATAGATAAATGAATATAATATATAAATCAAGTACCTCTAGTCAGTTTCAGTTTCAGTATCAGTATCATTATACAAATCCTCTTTCTCATCAATTTCTTCATCATTATCTTATTCCAACTCTATCTCAACATCATCTTCTACTTCAATGTCATCTTCAATTTCAATGTATTCACCATTTGGATCATCTAAGGACCCAAATTCTTTGTCCTCCATAATTGTAATTGAATGAGCATCAATATCATTCTATTAGAACACTGGTACTACATGAGACATTGAAGTTATTATAGATATTTGAGAATTTGTACTTCTCTTACTTTAACTTTACATATAGTCAACAAATTGCTTGTTTCATGTTTTAAGTTAGGGTCACTATAATAATACACCTAACAAACTTGCATTGCCAAAACAAATTGTTCATACTTATTAAAACTCCATTTATGGTTCACCTCAGCCAATTTATATTTTAGATGAACTTTAGTACCTAAGTTTCATGTCGAATCAAACTACTTACACTTAAACAATATAGTTCTCTTAATTGGCAATTCCAGATACTCTAACTCTATGGCTTCAATCAACCAACCATAATAGTCATTTTCATCTACACTGTAATTGGTGCCTTTTATACATACATTCATGGTCAATGTATAAGAACCACATTTTTCAGTGTAAAATTTATAGATATTTACATAATACCTTATGTAAGATATCACCATTCATAATGGACCTTTTGCTAAATCCTTCATGAATTTGTTGGAGATGTTGTGTATTGGATCACACACCTAAAATAATAACCATCAGTTTAATAATCCACAAATCCAAAGCCAATGAATCATCACCAGTAAACATAACTAATGGAATATCAATACTTATGTATTTGTCAAACCAAGATGCAAATTTGTTTTTAAGTTTAGCATCAACTTCATGACTAGAAATGTTTAATTGATGTTTATTTAATTCTACAAGGTAGAAAACAAATACACATTAACTTAAATAATAAATTCACACACACACACACATACACACACACACACACACACACACACACACACATATATATATATATATATATATATATATTGTATTGGTTTATGAAAATAAACCAACTTATCGAATACTTAATGAATGGTCCCAATTCTGAGCAATTTAATAAAATGTAGCATTGAACAACCCTGTGTTCTTGTTTTATCATGAATCTTGTTTTTCCCTTTCCAAATGCACGATCGAGAAGTTTAAATATCAATAGATTTCCTTCATGCTCATCCCCTACATCTCAAGAATTGTCATCATTGCATTGCACTTTCCTATGCCTTGTGCTCACATGATCCTCAAAGTAGTGCAAACAAAATAATGACATTTCTTCAACTAAATATGCTTTGCATATTAAACCTTCAACCCTTGTTTTATTTCTCACATTATTTTTTAACCTTCGAAGGTACCTATGACATTGATTGATACATATAAGACATTACATATACACAAATCCAAATAAAAGTTGAATTTTTAGATGACAATTATTAATTACCTCTCAAATGGATGCATCCGCAATATTACATGAGACCAGTTATCCTTGTTTCAAAAACCAATTGAACCGAAGAATGTTCCATAGAGTCAAACAAGCTTGGTGGAAATATACACTGCTTACAAAGAATGATATAAATCTCATCCTCAAGCCATTTCATGTCCTCAATGCTAAAGTAGTAGTGGTTAGATCCTTTTTGTGAATGCTTTCCATACATTTCCAGACAGTTATTCACATAATGCTATAGGTATCAATCGTTGCATAAATACATGATAATCATGGCTTTTCATCCTGAACAACTTAAGTTTTTTCATGTTGACACATTTAGCCAGATTTGACACATATCCATAAGGAAATATGAGATTTTTTACCCATTCACGTAAGACTTCTTTCGCCTACTTGTTTATTATGTAACAAGCTTTAAGGTATTTTCTCATTACTGAACTCCATTCCAACTCAAGGTAATGACAATATTGACACAACTCCTATTAAGATTTATTTGTGTCCTTTGTCTTTCCTTCCACATTTATGGTAATGATAAACACATTATCAAAAACATTCTTCTTAATATTCATTATATCTAAATTATGTCAAATCAAGTTTGAACTCTAATATACAAAATCCTAAAAGATGCTTATCCACAAGTCCGACATATCTAATCATTGATCTCATCGACATCTAACTAGGTGACTTTCTTAAGACCCAACTGATTTATCCCGTTCAATATCTCAACTTTAGATCTGATAGGTGGTGGACCTTTTGTTACTATTTTATTCTTAATGAATAACATTTTGTTCCCTTAAAATGAATGATCTTCTAGTAAAAACTTTATATGGTTGTCAAACCACAATTGTTTTCTATTTTCTGTCAGAGTAAAAGCATCAGAATTATCCATATAGTAGGGACAAGCTAACCTTCCAATAGTACTCCATCCTGGCAATATTGTATATATGGGAAAATCACTTGTTGTCCATATAAGAGCAGTCCACATCTAAAAATTTTATTTCTTTAAAATATCATATGTTTGGACACCCTCATTCTGTAACTATTTGAGTTCCATAATAAGTGCTGTAAAAACACACCTAGTTTATCCTTAGGGTTTTTTGGCCTAGGTACTAACACCAATAAGAGCATATAAGTATCCTTCATACACAACCAAGGTGACAAATTATGTGGTGTGACAATTGTAGGCCATGAAGAATATTATTGTCTTTATTAACTACATGGTTGAAACACATCTGTGCAAAGACTTAATCAAACATTTTAACTTTCAATAGTAAAATCAGGATATGTCTTATTAAAATGCTTCCAAACAAGGGAATCTGAGCAATGACACATGACACCCTCTCCAACCTCATGCTTAACATGCCAACACATTTTTGCAGCTATTGCATTAGATGCATACAATCTTTACAATCAAGGGGTTACCATAGTACATCTTCTTGTAAGGAACAAGAGTTTACATCATTTACCACCGTCATAAAGAGGCCTCTTATATCGAGCATGACCATAAAACTTGTAATTGGTTAATTCACTATCTTCACCATAATATATCATGCAACCATTTTTATATCAATGAATCTTTTTAACTAGTAGCCCTAAGTACCAAACTATTATCTGATGTAATCTCTTTCGTTATTCTAACAATGTCATCAAAATTTCATTATAACATATGGAGTTATGTTTTCATATGCATCAATTGAAAAAAAAAGAAGTAATAACTGTGAATGCCTTATACAACGTGAAACAAGTCCATATTTGCAAACCTAAGCATGTCGTAAAACTTTTAAACCTCAAGATTTAGTGATTTTGCTATCTCATTAGGATCAATATGAGGACATGTTATATAACGACTATATTCATATTTGCTCTGATACCAATACATGTAACCACCATTTACATTTTACCAATAAATGTAATGACCACTTGTGTTTACAAATGATGTTACTCTAATATCAATAACTGTAATAACCGTGTTCATTTACAAAACTCATAAATGTCCACAATCTGTAATGCTACAATCGGTACCTATCAATGCACTCAACATCCGGGATTTGCCCGTCGGCCCCGCGATGTCATACACACCGGGATTTGCATGTCTGCCCCGCGTATGCTTGAGCCCTCTCTAATACCAAAACTGTAACATCTAAATTCATTTGTCAAACCAATATCTGTGATATCCATTGTTCTCATTTGTAAATCAGCTTTGATAGAACAAATTGTAATGTCACAACGTGGCTACATCTGGTACCTATCAGAGCACTCAACATTCGGGATTTGCCCGTCGGCCTCGCGATGTGATACACACAAGGATTTGCACGTCTACCCCATGTGTGCTTGAATCCTCTGATACCACCAACTGTAACTATCGTCTTCAGTTGCAAATTATGGCATTTCATGCTCAGAAATGCATACACATTAAGGTTTATTCATCATACATATATAATCTCATATGTATTTAATCTACACGTGTTAACTAATGTTAGGACTAGTGACCATAACTAGTTCCTATCAAATGTATGTACATGATGCAAGGAGAGAGAGTTGGAATTCAGCCGACGACCTGTGTTTCATGTGTCTCTATGCAAAACTTTATGTACCAAAGTGTCCAAAGTGTATGCTTCAGTATCTGAAAAATAATTTCAATTTGGTGAGTCGCGACTCAATGAAAAAAAATAATAATCAAATTCTCATGATATAATCTATAATCAAATATCATCAAGATACATTGCAACTATAATAATTGACTATGCAAGTGCAAATGCAATAGCTTTGTTTTTGTCGTGACCGAGCAAGGGAAACATTGCTCCCCGGATATTTATGTGATTCATGTAACATATGATTTGGGACTTATTGGTCCATCTTCCTGTAATTTGCAAGTGTTTGACAAGTCAGTCACAACGCCCCTTTTAGTTCCATATGCAAGTGTTTATTCACAAATGATATGCCAAGTAATCGTTAAAAGCATTTAATTCTCACTTGG
>CATIWR010327080.1:0-19727 GCA_949677035.1 Omphalea diandra | reverse complement strand
ATATATATATATATATATATATATATATATATTGTTTTATTTATGTGATGTATTACCAAAAAGTTCTTTAATTTTTAATAATTATTTATTTTCTATAAATGTTATATAAAAATTAAATAATACTCTTTTTGCATATTTATTTTATATTTAACAATATAAAGTTTAATTTATAATTTTTTAAAATAAATGAATTATCACACCTACGCACATTATTATGTGGACATATACCTAGAATCAAAATTGAAAATGATAGTCTAGAAACTATTCTATATCACCATGAGTAAAGTATTTAATAAATTTTTGTCTTTATTACTATTCATATGTATATTTATTTTGGGTCTTGCTAGTGTTTAATTAACTTAGGATTTTTAATTGCATGTTCAAGAGAAGAAAATTGTTAAAAGGCCAAGAAATACAAAATACTTAATTATCTTATTAAAAAAATTTAATGATCTTATTACTTCCCTTTTAGTTATTAGTTCTTAGTATCGACTAAATCATTTTATTTTTTCCTTAATATTACAAAATCAAATGTAATACCTACAAATTTATTTTAGTGATTGTTTAGTGTACTTATAAATATATATTTATTAATGTACTTATTACATCGATTATCCTTAGCCACCAATACTATCATCAGTCGTTCTTTGCTAGTGACGATCGTTGATGATCAGTAGGACTCGTAAAAATTTTATTTTTAATGTATTTTTTCTTGTATTGAATAATAAATAGTATAAATATAAAGTATTTATAGTCTAATTTTTATTATAATCTTATAAATCAAAAGAAAATTAATATTATATATATTTAAAATACTAAAAATATATATTTCTCATAAAATATCTTGCTCAAAAATATTTTCGATAGACAAATTATTTTTTGTGAAATAAATAAAGCCTAAGTTGTCAAAATTGTTGTTTTCCCTTGTGATGAAGTATTCAATCTTTTAGAGAATAAAAAGCCTATCTTTCATGAGTGAGTGTGTTAATCCTAATTGTTAAGGTTTTTTTTTTTTTTTAGTGTCCCTAGTTTGTTGGGGTTTTGTTATCAACTTTACTCTTTATATTTGTTTGTGTTTCTTTGATGCCTATCTTTTTCATTTTTTCTACCGTTGAGATTCGTTATTAGGAATTTCATCATCATCCACTATAGTTTGTTTTTCTCCAGTTCCTTGATATTTTTATCCCTTTTCTTTTTTGCTTTTTATCTTTTATGCGATTGGTGTTTGGTTAATTGGCTTTAGTGACATATTTTTTTTGTGTTTTTCTTTATTTTTTCGTTATATTTGGATAGGTTTGCAATTTGTTTTGTCAATCTTATCAATTTCGGTTCTTTAGATTCTTAATTCCATGTCTAATCCCTCTCAAAATATTTGGATCCTTCTTATTAGGAAGTAGAGGAAATCATTATTCAAGCAAAGAAGTTGGACTATGTAAGCTCAAGAGCATCCTTATGTCTGGTTGGAAAGTTGTGGACAAATAGGAATTTTAATGCATCCTTACTAATAGAAATGATTCAGAATTTATGATGACCTTTAAAAGGCATGGATATAAGGAAAATTGAACCTAAGTTATTTTTTTTCTAATTCTTCCATTGGAAGGATGAGAAAAAAGTGATAAAAGTTAACCATGTGATTTCAAACTATAATTGTTTGGTCTAAAGGAGGTAAACGGTAAGACCCCACCTTCTCAAATGATATTTCATGCTACATACTTTAGATTCGAGTATATGACTAATGCAAGAAAGAATTAAGGTGGTAACTATAGCCACTATTAACAAGGTTGGTGAGTTTCTAAAGTTTGATGACTCAGATTTAAGAGGTTTTAGAAGAATTTTCAGTGTGATAATGTCATATAGTTAGTAAAGCCATTGAAAAAAAGAGCACAAATATAGTTTGGTGATAGGCAATCAATATGGTTTATTTTAAATATAAATGTTTACCATATCCTTTTTTCTATGTTTATGGATTTCTAAGACAAGTTGTGGGACTGTGAAGAGGTTGGTGATAGTGACAATGTTGTTATAATGGATTCTGAAACATGGCCTTTAGTGCATGAATTTGTGCTTCTTTATGGAAAGCTATAAAAATATCAAGTTCTAGGAAGAAGTTTGAGGCAAATAGCTATGCTAGACATTCTTTATTTATTACGAAACCTGAAGGCATAGGTACATCAAGGGAGTGGGGTTAATAAGGAAATGGCTAAAGGAATATTAAAGGATAGGGACGATAATGAGATTGGTATTGTTGTATCATCATATAATGCAAACAACATTGGAGTTTCTAATATGCACTAGAATGATATACTTGCGAAAATTCATAATTTTAGGGTTTAAAATTCTAAAGTAGCATATAATTTAGAAAACCTTTTACATAATTTACCTAGATAAGGGATATGGACTGATATGCCTTGTATCATTTTTATCATGATCTTTCTAAACAACAACAAATCCACTAGTTCACCTAATCAGATCCATGCTAGAGTTGATACACCCACTACTGTTGATTTTTTTACCACACAAATATTAAAATTTTCTAAACCCATTTTAGTGACTAAAATCCAAAAAGTGGAATTTGCGCACCTAAAGTACAGTGTCTGAAAATGTCGTCTCATAATATTCTAAATAGTACACATCTAGAGCATACATAACCTCTGAGCCAAGGTCCCCAACCGAAACCCACCAAGTAACTGGCACACGAACCATGACCTTGACCTTATAGCCAAACTTATCCATCTCTTTGGTAGCCCAAAATCCATTACCACAAACATCATATTAAACCTAAAAAAGAAATAAAAGAAACACCAACCTAGAATTTTCTTACAAATTTTTTCCTCAACTAAGAGCCCTACTAGTAGTAAGTTTACTTGTCAGACCATTGGAAAACTTAAGGTCCTTCTAGATGGTGCCTTTAAAAAATTAGATTACATCGAAAGAGGTTGGTTTCTAGCCCTACTGATGGGCATGAAACCTTTGTATGAAATTATCAAGCTTTTAAATATAGTTGACGATTTGAGTGCCTAAATGGGTATTAATTATAGAAGTTCTTAAAATTTTATTTCTAATGGAGACTCAACTATAATCTTTTGAGTTTGAACAGATGAAATTAAGTTTTTTTTTTTAATTATCTTATGTTTGATTGTGTTAAAAAAGTAAGAAGGAGCAATGGTCTTTATATTTAGCATAATTCAATTGTGTTGTCTCTTATGTCATACTCATAACATCACATTTCTATAAAGTGCTTAGTCAATGAAAATAGTCAGGATAGAAATTTTTTAAGTGTTTATGGTTGGAAAATTTTGCAACCAAATCAAAAACGTGAAATTTAGTTCAAAGCATTCATATCGAGAATGAGGTTCCATGGTTATGTGCAGGAGAGGTTAAGGAGGTACTATAGTGTTTTTAAAAGAAGGCTGGTGTGAGAAAATAAAAAGTTAGCATGAATAGTTTTAGAGAGTGTGGACAATAAAAGAGGGTGCATTCTGCCAATTATAGTAAATTGAAACTATTGCACTTCTTTTAAGCCTTGGAGACTCTAAAAATACAAGGTCATATATTGGTATAATCTTGGAGGAACAAAGTAGCCTCCCTGTATAATTGGGACTAATTTTGGCAATTATATTGCCTTCTTTAAAGATTAGGTTTAGAAATTGAGTATGCCATGATGAAGGTAATAGGCACCTCAGCCAGCTTAAACATTGGTTCAACCTCTTCTAATTGTAGCTTATCTGATGTCATATTTCTATCAATTGTAACTTGTGTGTATGCATGTATGCATGTGTGTATGTATGTATGTATGTAGGAGATTTCAATACAGTATTGTGATCTTTGGAGAAAAAGGATAGGTGTAGGAGAACAAAGTTTAGCATGAATAGTTTTATGAAGTGTGAATGACTGGATAGGGTGTATTTTGCCAGCCGCAGAGGATTGTGACCAATGCACTACTTTCAAGCATCAAAAGCTCTGAAAATACAAGACAATATATTAATACAACCTTGGAAGAAAAGAAGTAGCCACCCAATATAATTAGGATTATTTACATTATAATCTTCATATATTAGGTTTGAAAGTTAAGTATTGCCACAAGAAATGTGTTTGACACCTCTACTCACTTGGATATTGGTTTGGCCTCTTTTAATCATAGTTTATTTTATATTATATTTTTATTAATTACTTTTAAATAATTTTAAATATTCATCTAGCAAATATATATAATCAAACCCCCAAAAAATATAGTTAGACAAGAATTTATAAATTACATAGAGAAAAAATGTAACCAATGATCCATTAGTACAAAAAAAATTTTGAAGGCCATTAGCACAAAAAAAATAATATAATTACAAAATTAATCCTAAAAATAAATAAAATAGTACTAAATTATTAATTATAAAGTCTAAATAAAATTAATAAAATATTAATCTTAAAATTAAATTAATATAAAAAAATAAACTTATAAATCACTCTAAATTTCTAATTAAACAAATTAAAAAACATTACTTCTAACAGCCTAATGCGAATGCATAAAAAAAATTATACTTTGAAATAAAAGAAAAAGCCATTATGTAGAGTTGCTATTGAAGAGAAAGGAATAGTTGATGGCTCCAACTGAGAAGAGACAATAATAGAGAGAGAGAGAGAGAGAGAGAGAGAGGATTGACAACCGCAACTCATGGAAAAATAAAAATAAAAAAAACATAAAATTTAATGATAAAAAAAAGAGAGGAAAGAACATGCATGTCGTCAACGATCAATTTGATGAGAAAGAGGCAACGACGGTCAATGAGCAAGAGAGATCAATTTGATGAGAAAGAGGCCACGATGGTCAACGAGCAAGAGAGAGGGGGAAAACAAAAAACTGACTTGTATCCATTTGATTAAAAAAATACTAAGAGTATGTTTGGCATTGTTAGTGAAAAATCTCATTTTAAGACAAAAAAAAAAATCTCTTTCCTAACTAATTATAGATTTGTAATGTAAGTTTTATGAGTAAAAATTTAATTTTGGAAAAAGTTTATCTTTGAAAATTTTATCAATAACACTTTTTTACTTATCAAACTTATATTCAAAAATCTATAATCACACATGAGAAAAAGTTTCTTCTATTTTTTAATCTCAAAATCAGATTTTTCTAATAACAATGCCAAACATGGTCTAAGAGAGAAAAAGATGAAGAAGAGTCAAAAGAGTATAGTTGATAAGTGAAACATATAAATACTTTTAAAGGTATCATGAAATTACCAAAAAAAAAAAAAAAAATCTCCCTCTTACATTACAATTCAATTTTTTCCAGCCTATTTTATTTCATTCATATGAATCCAATAGAAAATTGAAAATAAAAATTTAAAAATTAATAATCAAACCGAACCAATAAAAAACTGAATTAAATTAATTAGTCTGATTTAATTTTTTAATCACCTCCAACAATATGCACAACAAGGTAACTATAGAATAGACTGAAATTTTACAGTTCGAGGTTCAAATAATGACCTTAAAGATTGCAAAAGAATAACTTCAAAAGAAAAAAAAAATCCAGTGCAAAACCCGAAATCTTTGGGCTGGTGGCGTCTGTGGCCCATTCCTCGAGTCGTCAAGCAACAGCAAAAGCCAGTATTCCTTCCTAGTACTAATGTAGGGTTTAAGTGCACTGTTTCTGTATTTTCCAGTTTCAATTCTTCTCTTCCATCAACGCACTGATCCGATCTCTTCCTCCCCAAATGATCATATAGCAACAGCTAACAAACACCAAATTCAAAAGCCAAGAGTCAAATGAGGCATTTCCGTTTCACATCGCTACTCCACAAAACCCTTCTCCAAAACCCTCCTCAATCAACACCCAAATCGTCAAATTTCATCCGTCGCTTCACTTCTGCTTCTCCAGAATCAAACCCAACACTGCCCGCCCCATCAGCCACCGTCACCGCTCTCGTCGACGAAATCTCCCAACTAACGCTTCTCGAAATTTCCGACCTTACAGAGGTTCTGCGCAACAAGTTGAATATCAAGGAGATGCCTGTGATGATGGTGATGATGCCTGGGATGGGGTTTGGCGGCATTAAGGGCGCTGTGAAGGGAGGAGCAGGCGCAGCGGCGAAGCGAGAGGAGAAAGTGGAGAAGACGGTGTTTGATGTGAAGCTTGAAGGGTTTGAAGCGGCCGCCAAGATCAAGGTGATTAAGGAAGTCAGAGGGTTTACGGATTTGGGGCTGAAGGAGGCCAAGGATTTGGTGGAGAAGGCTCCTACGCTGTTGAAGAAAGGAGTGACTAAAGAGGAGGCGGAGAAGATTATTCAGAAATTGAAGGAGGTTGGCGCTAAAGTTTCAATGGAGTAAGGAAGTCAAGTGAGTGAGTCTTTTACTTGTTTTCTGAATTTGGGTTTAATGTGTTTCTTTCTTTCTGCTTTTTGTCAATGAATTTATAGCTTTTATGCGCAAGAATTTATATTGTTAGCTAGTGATTATTATGAGTACAGTTAGACATTGTTTTGGCTGCACAAGAATGAGTGTCAAGGCTCTATTCTTCAAAAAATAGGGAACAGAATTCAAATATTTGACTTTGTTCATTTCAAACTAGTTGTTGCCAATTGATGGGAACAGAGATATTGTTGTGGAAGCAATAATTGTACCACAAAAAATTTAAATGTTAATAGAACTCGTTTGATCTCATAACCTGTCTATCATGGAGTAAAGCGAAATAATTTTGAAGAACCGAAAATGATTCTGCTTTCTTTTTTTTTTTTTTTTTTTGAACTTTTTTGATGGTGTGTAACTAACCCATTCTAGGCCTGGGGAAAATGGAAATCGGGTACAAGTTGGTGATGTTCTCTTCGTTTTTCTTCAGTTTGAAATTTAGCATTCACTTCTAAAATAACTTAAGAATTCTGGATAGTTTGGATCTTGACTCTAAGTTTGCATTTTCTCAAGTTCACAGTGGAATTTTGTGCAAAATATCAGCTGGGATATTTGAGTACCATAAGGTGAAGGAACTGAAATCTTCACATATATGTTGGAGATTGCTTAATATATGACAGTGGGAAAGCTGACGCTTTGGACTGTTGGCAGGAGAAAACAAAATGTTGCATTATGTGATAATTCAGTCACTTGGCATTCTCTCATAATCTCTCTATTTCCTCTGTTGCTTGCATTTGTGTGAGAATATTTTTGTGCAAGCAGCAAAATGAGATGAGCGAGAGTGATAATGTCATATATGTAAACGCTACAAGTTGGTATTCAATGAAATCTACATTGCAGAAACAGCTCAGTAGCTAAAGCATATTCCAAGGCAATAATTATTTGCAATGCACTATTGTTATTAATATTAGTGTATTGGTGGCACAATGCTGTAAACTTCAGATTTATTCCAGATCAACAATACATTCAATTTGATTGCCTTTTAATGTCCTGCTTTTTTAATTTTTCGGACTTTGTCCAAGATAAAAGACTAAAGAACAAGAAGTGATAGTCTTCATAGACATGTGTCAAGCGTTGCTGATATTGTTACTACTTATGTGCCATTGGAGTTGCTGGCAGAGCAGACAATGAAGACTAATGTAGGTTTATTCATAATTTGTGTTAGAAACTTGCTCATTCTTTCTTACTTCGGAAAAATAAGGCCTGAGCTGTCATTAACTTTCTCAATTTTGGCTGCCTTTAATTTTCTGGTACTTTGGGATGCCTGTTGCGGAATTGGTTATTTCTTGATGATTTGGTACACAATGAGTTGTATCTTGCGGCATTCCCACTGCTTAATTTTTGTGTCAGGGAAAACTTCCTGTTGGGAACATCAATAAATAACAAAACAAAGTTATTAAGAGAACGTGTTGGGGGCTCAACGTCCATATACTTTAGTAGTAATTATTGTCATATTTAAGTATGGAAGACCATCTGTACAAATAAAATAGTGTGCTTATTATGTTGCGTATTGGTGATTAATCTGTTTCAGGTTTAAAAATGAAATGGATCATTGTCCTGAAGTGATTCTGAGCTGACCTTAACTACCAGGCTGGGATTTGAATTGGAAATCTTTAGGCCTTGAAAACACTCGTATCTGTTGGAATTATGTATTAGGTTTACCTATGATCGAAAGCTTGACCCATGATTAACATAGTAATGGATCATTGTCCTGAAATGATCATTTACTATTCAATCGCTTTAATATTTTGAGAAGTAAATCAACAATCATGTTGCTCAAAATAATCATATTTATTTCTCCGTGCTATGATAATATAGACAAAGTAGATATTGAAGAGAGACATGCAATTTTACATGATTTAGCATAAACCTACTCTATAAATAAATTCACTAATAAAATTAAAGAAATACTATAACTATAAGACATTGACCTTTTGAACCCTTTTTTGCCTGGATTAGTCTTCCTCTGGTTCGGATCATGAGTTGAAAAACCTAATTGACTTTTATCCTTAAATTTCATGTATAAACTAATAAGTGAAAATAACGAGTATAATTCGGTAAAGAAATAAACCTATTAATCTTAAAATTTTTAACATACATCAATATTAACCATCTAAGATTCCAATGAGTAAAATAATGAGACTTAGGGACTAAGCAAAGCTTACTTTTAAAATATTTTGTTAAACATTTTTTTTTTTTTTAACAATTATAGTATCATTCAATACATGATATTTCACATCATGAACCAATGTCAAACAAATTGTACTTATCATTTTTTGTTGAAACTCTTCCCGATCATCAACATTCATAATCGTTGACTCGTTCTCATTCAATACTTTAAATAATCTTTGTTGCATAAGGATATCCTTTACGCTTTGCCAAAAGCTAAAATTATTTTTATCATTGAATAACTTCATCTCAAATTTTGAATCCATCATATCAATAATCTTTGAGATCAAAGAAATACGACTCTGATAGCACTTATTATGATAATATCGACAAAATAGATGTTGAAGAGACAAGCAATTTTATGTGGTTCAATGTAATTCTATTCTACAAATAAATTTACTAATAAAATTAATAAATATAATCATGATTTAATGTCTCACACTCACAAACTATTAACTCAATTACACTCACAAATTAACTAAAGAAAAAGATTTGTAAATCATTGTTATAAAGAACTGGCATAATCCTTGATGCCTAGTTATAAAACCTCATCCAACTAAAACACTCGCCCATCCAAGCCAAGTCAACATATGGAACACATTGTAGATAGAGGTGGCAAACAATATTTTTAGAATTGGATCGAATGATCAATCATATCGATAAAATAAAAAATTATCTAATGATTTGGTTCGATTCAATATTAAAATTGATTAATAAACTGAAAAAACTAGTCAAACCAGTAGAACTCATTAAAATAAAAATCGAATCAAATTGATTCAGTCTAAATTAAGTCTTTTGAAAATTAAAAAAATTATATTATTTTTCTTAAAATTTTAATATTAAAATATTTTTCATTACTTTATCATATTATATATTTTTTAATTTTTAAATATTTGTAAGTATTATTTATATATAATTTTTAATAAATTTAGAATTTATTCTATTACACATGATCGATCAAATCAATTGAATAAAAAACTAATTAATTGATCTGTTCGATCTTCGACCAGGTCTAAAAAAATTAGTGGCAAATGGATCAGGACAAACGGATTTGGATCGGATTGATTTCGGTTTCATCTTCTTCAAGTGAGTTCAGTTTATATTATTTTGGGTTACAGATGATCAGGTCATTGTGTCAAATTATAAAAAAGAATCCAGATTAAAATCTTATTAATTTACATTGATCAAGAAATTTTCACATCTAATTGAGTTTGTGTCAAGTTAAAAAACTGTCATATCTAATTATAGACAACACAAAACCTAAACCAGTGAATCTTAATATAGCTTTAGTGTTAAACAAAAACATGATACCCAGTATTGAACACCCAAGTAAGAAATCTAAAAAAAAAAAAAAAGTAAAGAATGCTGAACAGAAAAGAGTTGGCGCTAAACGGTGAGTTTCCAAAAGCAGAGTTATTAATTCAATCTTGTGTTATTCTATTTATGAAAGCAGAGTTTTGAAGGGAATAATTACAAAGGATAACATCAACCACGAAAACTGCAAAAGATAAAGTACTGAAGAGCCATAAAAGTGAAAATGAGGTGCTTTTGAATTAGAATTTGGAAGGACCAATTACGTTTGAAGTTTGAAGAATTAGGGAGAACAGTGTTTCATAGGAGGTGCAAATTAGGGAGGCACAGTGGAGAAACGGAACAGAATGCAGGAAAAGGAGGAGAGTCTAAAAATAGGCTATTTATATCCAACATAATCTATTATTTGATATCCTTATAGGCTTCAAAAACTCCAACTCAAATTGCAGCAATTTCAGATATGCAACATCACTAAAAGCTATTGCACAATTACTTGCAGCAATTTCAGATATGAAGTACATCATCAACACTAGCTGTTGTTTAAAAATTGTAGCATTCCTTGCCTGCCGTATACAATAAATAGAACAGAATAGTGCAGTATTGAGCAGTATATTGTCTTCAGAGTACATAAAACCATTCTGAAATAGTAACTAATTATAATCGGTCAAAGAGAATTCCATATTGCATCTAAAAAAGGCCATTCATCTATATTCACATTCCATATTCCATATTCATCTATCAAAATTCGTACATAAAAAATAAAAAGAATGACACTGTTTCTGAAACCAATTACAAAACCAATAAAAGTAATCTAATGCCTAAACTCAGTAATATGAACTACATAGACACTGTTTCAACATATCAGCGATGAGTCTGTTTGCAATATGCTTGTATGTTTCCTGAGTCAAATGAACTCCATCCCAACTCATATGTCGATTTGGTTCAACACAAATTGGAACATCAGCAGCTCCACACTGAAGTTGTAATCACCTCCGACGCCGCAACACGCTTTTTGTAAAGAATTGACATCAAAACCTAGTAATGAAGCATGACTCAAAGTCCATTGATATGCGTTGTAGTAGTAGTCATGTCCCTGCACTTACATGGGGCTCTTTTTTCCTCAAATCTTCAATAGCTTGTTGAACAACCTCATTGTGATAAATTGCAAAGTTATTCAAGTCTTTTAGGCAATGAAATTGATCATAAGCAGATGTGTCATTGGTTTTGAAACCAGTAAGATAGATGGGTAGACAACCAATTGAAAGATTTCCTGAAATGAGCACGCGTCTAGCACCATAACTGATTACTCTCTTAACACCGTCCTTAATAGCTTCGACAACTTGAGGTGCCATTGTCTTCATCTCCTCTACAGTTTTACCTTAAAATAAACCATAATTGTGGTCATTGTCGCCGATCTCCACCACAAAGAGGGCGGACTTTAGTTTATCGGCACAATGTTTGTCATTGCAACAATATTTATTAAGATAGTTGAGCATCCAATCAAGTTGGACATTAAGGGAAATATTAGTGACAGGAGCTAAGATGTGGTGTTGTGCTAGAATATGGACAGGCAAGGCAGTTGAACCAACAACAGCAAAGTTGACTCCATCGCCGTGATTGGCCAATGTAGAATTTGGGTTTAGATATGCATCAAGAAAACGGACATGAGCTGAAAGAGCAATGAAATGAATCATAAGCAAACCATTGGAACAATGACCCCTGGGCTTGTTAGAGAAGGTTTCACCACAAGGAAGTCGGGCAAACACAGAATTAGGATCCTCATGGATCAAGTTTCCTGTGTCAGATAGTGAATCTCATGGAAGAAAGAACCATTACTGCTGCTCTACTCGACAGAATGATGAAATTGTTTGAATTCTGCATGGTTGGGTTATTTAATAGGGAACGACTCAGGTTCAGTTTTGGTCCAAGGCAATTGGACTGGGCATCGTAGCTAGAACTAGAAAGGGCTTATTTCATTCCTTCAGTTTTGTTTTTAAAGGATGTACAACAGAGCCCAATTTCATTTAAAAAAATAATTTAACATAAATTCATAAGCATTTAAAATTTAATATAGTAATTTTTATTTAAAATTTATACTAATTTTTTACACAAACATTCAATTTTACACAAACATTCAATTTTTTACACAAACATTCAATCGCTTTAATATTTTGAGGAGTAAATCAACAATCATGTTGCTCAAAATAATCATATTTATTTCTCTGTGCTATGATAATATCAACAAAGTAGATATTGAAGAGAGACATGCAATTTTACATGATTTAGCATAAACCTACTCTATAAATAAATTCACTAATAAAATTAAAGAAATACTATAACTATAAGACATTGACCTTATGAGCCCTTTTTTTACTGGATTAGTCTTCCTCTGGTTCGGATCATGAGTTGAAAAACGTAATTGACTTTTATCCTCAAATTTCATGTATAAACTAATAAGTGAAAATAACGAGTATAACTCAGTAAAGAAATAAACCTATTAATCTTAAAATTTTTAACATATATCAATATTAACCATCTAAGATTCCAATGAGTAAAATAATGACTTAGGGACTAAGCAACGCTTAATTTTAAAATATTTTGTTAAGTATGCCTTTTTTTTTAACAAGTATAGTCTCATTCAATACATGACATTTCGCATCATGAACTAAAATCAAACAAATTGTACTTATCATTTTTTGTTGAAACTCTTCCCAATTATCAACATTCATAATCGTTGGCTTATTCTCATTCAATACTTTAAATAATCCTTGTAACATTAGGATATCCTTTATGTTTTGCCATAAGCTAAAATTATTTTTATCATCGAATAACTCCTTCTCAAATTTTGAATCCATCATATCAATAATCTTTGAGATCAAAGAAACACGACTCTGATAGCACTTATTATGATAATATCGACAAAATAGATGTTGAAGAGACACATAATTTTATGTGGTTCAATGTAAGCCTATTCTGCAAATAAACTTACTAATAAAATTAACAAATATAATCATGATTTAATGTCTCACACTCACAAACTATTAACACAATTAGACTCACAAATTAACCACACAATTTGCAAAAGCTCATAATTATCAAATAAATCATCTCAAGTCTTGTTTGTGCATTCTTATTTGTGCTAAGACATTATCAATGTCTAAAATTTTAGCCTTCCCAATGTGTTGCACTATATTGTTGTTGGGAAAAAAAAAATGTTGCATTGTATCACAACATTTCTCCACTCTTTAATATGGTCAATATTCCTTTTATAAGCATTATAGTCTCAACTGTATCATTTTGTAAAAAATTTATAAATTAATTTTTTTATTCAAAATTTAAATTTGAAAACATAGATTTAATTACTTTACCATATTATATATTTTTTTAAAATATTTTTAAGCATTATTTATATACTTTTTTCAAAAAAATTTAAAAAACTACCCTATTAAATCAAAACCGTTGAACCGATTGAACCAACCAAATTAAAAACCAGTTAGTTGATCAGTTTGATCTTCAATCCATTTTAAAAACTTGATAGCTAAAAATTAAATGATCCTAGCAAGTGCACTAGTTATCAAGAAGTAAAAAAAATATATCGTTCTCATAAGAATTTAAGAAAATAGCTACTACAAATATAGCTAACCTTTGATTATTTGGACAATCAAATTTGAAAGAGTAATTAAGCTATGAAAATTTAAAGACTAAAAATAAATAAAATGAAAACAATAAACAATTAAAGTTGCAACAATTATATTAAAGAGCTAAGATTATTGGACCACCTAACTCGTCCAATGGATTTCAATTAATTAAATTAAAACAAGATAATTTATTATTTTCATAAGTTGAGATTCTTTCTAAAATTGCTTAAAATTCTCTCCTGAGATATATTAATCTCACTCCTATCAAGTAGCCCTTATATCCCTTTATGAAGTTTTTGAGATAGAAAGTGCATTAAACTCTATGAAAAACCTATAAAATCAAATGAATCATGTGTGTGTGTGTGTATACACCATTCAATTCACACCATGAATTTATTAATCAATGATGCAAAATCCTTTCCCAACTTATTCACATAAACCATATCAATCAAGAGATAAAACTCTCAATAGCATTAAGTATAATAATCCATGGACAATATGAAAATAAAAATATCTTGATTAAATAATATAAAAATGAATCCCTTATTGCGATAAGGCTTTCCATATCATTAACTGCAAGAAAATTAGCTCATGGAGAAAGAAAGAAAACTAGAAAGAAAAAGAAAAAGAGATAGAATCATGAGTTCAATAAAAGAGAAGAATGCCTTTAATTGACGTTAATTGCACTCTCCCTTTGTCAATTCACATTCCTTCACTTGATACAAGAGAAAATACTTCCATTTATAGCACAAACATATCTCTCTCAAAGATCTCCTAAAAATTTCTCCTAAAAATAAAAGATATTATCTTCCCAAATAGTTTTTAGAAAATATCAAAAGAACAATCTAGAGAAAATCTCTTAAGTCAAATATCCAAAATAAGATAGGATTTTTATGAAAATCAAGCTGAAAATTAGCTTCTTACTCACTTAAACTCGTTAGCCTGGGATTGGCAAGCTACTCGTGCCTTATCACTATAAGTCTTATACCGCAAACTGCATTTTATCTCTTTTTTCCTAAAATTGAAGAATCTTGCAAATTGATGTTTAATTTCTCATTTTCAACTCTAATGCACTTGAAATATTAAATTTAAATTTATTAAATAAAAAATTCAATTAAAATTGAAAATTAAGTACAAAATAGAAAATTTACCATAATTAAATAAGCACTTTTGGGGTGAGCAAACGGTCGATTCAATTAATTCGGTTTGGTTTTTCACCAAAATTTTATAAACCAAATTTTATATATTTAAAACCGAACCAATTAAATCGAAATTTATGTGTCTATAAATCGAACTGAATCGAACCTATACAAGTTTGGTTTGGTTCAGTTTGTTTAGATTAAATTACATGTATTTTAAATCTAGTTCGATTCAAATTTGTTTGATTTATAATAATTTCAGTTAATTTAATTTTTTCGATTTTTTATCTAAAAACATAATCGAAAATCGAAAACTGAATTTTTTTAAAATTATAACCTAACTGGTTTTATTAAAGGATCAAACTGGATCGAACCGAATCAACTCAATTCGGTTTGATTTTTGTTCATCCCTAATGCACTTTTATGCCTTATCAAATTCCCCCATACTCAAAATAATGCTTGTCCTCAAGCATACCCAACTTAAACTCAACAACCCTTCCATTTAGTCATCTCTTACTCTTTTAGTTTGTCTTCAAACAATCTTGAATTACTAATTCACAATGAACTCAAGTCAAAGTACAATCAAAAGAAACAAGCATTTCATAAAGAAACTCTTCAAAAGAAAGATAAGCACTTCTTTGCCTTAATAACTTCTTTAAAATCAAATGCAACAAGATTTAAATACCCCTTTCAATGGTTTCACTCAATGCACCCAAGGTATTTAAGGTATCAATAAACTCTCAAGTCAAACACAAGGGATGATATTTCTATAAGCATGCCTATATATCATATCATTACAAAAGGGCTTAAAATGGGTTGTAATAGGGTTTGGGTTTAGGTTTGATAAAAAGAGAATTGTGGGTGAAAAATTATCTAAGAAATTAATTTAATTAGCATAAATCTAACCTGTATAAATCTAACCCTTTTGTTCTTGAATTACTCTTTCAATCAATTCTCTTTGCACAACAACACAACTTAGAGCAATCAAAATATTTTTCTTTTTTAATTATTTTCTAAATCATTTTTAACTTTTTTGTTCAAAAGCAAACATTAGTGATGAATGTCATCAGTTACTAAGCATAGAACATATTTAGAATGTTTTAGTATACTTATAAATTAACAACCGTTTGACATGAAGATAAACATATGTAATGAATATCCTTGGTTACTAAGCACTGATATAGAGGAGCATAATTTGTATCTTTTTTTAATAAATTGCTCAAAGTGGTTTTCATTCTCATGCCAACTCAATTAAAATCCTTCAATAAAAGGGTAAAAAAATAAAAAAAGGTTCAAGGTAAAATTAATGTGGTGCAAACATGAAAGGGTTAAGGCTCAACTTGGTTTTCCAAAGGGAATAACATAAGGGTAGGCTTTTGATGGGTTTAAAGGGGGCTAACCTAGACACTTTTTTTACTTTTTAACACATGAACTCATTAATATGGTCTCAAAATATATAACAAGGCAAGTTATAGAACATGGAACCCAAGTTTAACAAACACTCAACAAAACAAAATAGAGCAATAAAGAATAAAAATACTCATAGACTCAAAAGTTCACAATTAAGATCTACTTATATTAAATCTTTCATTTTTTTTCATTTAAATTAATTATCAAAGCAAAGAAATACTTATCCAAAAGAAAAAAAAAATTATTTAATCATGCTTGCATCCTATGTTGCAATTTTACCACATTAAGAGAGTAGAAATTCCCAAGAAAAAAAAAACTTATCAAGCAAGGATTAAGGCATGCCAAAGACAAAACCATCATCAAAACCTTTAATCCCTCCCCACACTCAAAACATACATTATCTTGAATGTAGCTAAAAAAAAAAATTCACCCAAAAATAAATAAATAAACAAAATAAAAATTGAAAGGCAAAGGAAACTTTTTGAAAGGTGAGCTTTGGTGAGAGTGGATCAAAGTGCAAAAAGGGGGGTGGTGGGGGCTATGATGTTTTCACTAAGACTTATGTGAATAATCTGTGGGCATGACTTAAGTTGACAAAGAAATGATCCTATCTGCACAATAAACTGTGGGCACCCCTTATGCTGACAAAGAAAAAAAAATGAAGCAAAAGATTTAATGCGATAGGCTGTGGGCACAACTTTTGCAAACTAGCAAATAAAACATAAGAAAACAAAACAAAAATTTAATGGGATAAGTCGTGGACACGACTTATGTTGATTAGTGAATGTTTTCATCTGGGTAATATGTTGTGAGTCAAAAAGTATTTGATTGAAATTTTTTCTTTTCTTTTTTTTTTTAAATTAATTTTAGAGCATGTCTAAAAGATATCAAAATGTAAAAAAAAAAATTCAGTCAAACATTTTTTTTAAGGCATGCCCATTACTTATTGCTCATATGAAAGCATTCACTAGTCAGCATAAGTCATGCCAATGGATTATCCCATTAAATCTTCTTTTTTGTTTTCTCTTGTTTTATTTGCTAGTTTGCATAGTCTCTATGACCTATCATATTAAATCTCCTGTTTCACTTCTTTTTATTAGCATAAGGCATGGCTATAACTTATTGTGTAGATAAGATCATTTCTTTGTTAGCTTAAGTCGTGCCCACAACTTATTCACATAAGTTTTCTTGAAAACATCATAACCACCCACTACCCTCCTTTTCGCACTTGAGCTCCATTTCTACCAAAACTCACACTAGTACATGTCATGCACACTAAATTAAAAAAGAAAAATCCAAATTAACCAATATTAACAAGTTCTAATATTATTTTCAAATTAATTTCTGACAAAGACACCAAAAGCTTGATAGCTAAAATTTTAATTATCCTAACAAATGTATTAGTTGTAAAAGTAGTAAAAATGTATCTTTTCCATAAGGATTTAACAAAAATAAGTACTAAAACTATATTTAATCTTCAATTATTTAGACAATCACATTTAAAGGAGTAATTAAACTATAAAAATTCAAAATAAATAAACTATGAAAATTTAAAGACTAAAAAAATAAAAAAGAAAATAATAAATAATTAAAGTTACAACAATTAAATTTAAAGAGTTAAGACTATTGGTTCATCTGACCACTTTAATGGATTTTAATTAATTAAATTTATCCAAGATAATTTATTAGCAAATGTACTAGTTATCAAGTAGTAAAAAGATATCGTTCCCACACGGAATTAACAAAAATCGGTACTAAAACTATATTTAGCCTTCAATTATTTAGACAATCAAATTTAAAAGAATAATTAAACTATAAAAATTCAAAATAAATAAAATTTAAAGACTAAAAATAAATAAAAAGAAAATAATAAATAATTAAAGTTACAACAATTAAATTTAAAGAACTAATACTATTGGTCCATCTGACCACTCTAATGGATTTCAACTAATTAAATTTAACCAAAATAATTTATTATTTTCATAAGCTAAGATTTTTTTCTAAAATTTCTTAATATTTCCTCCTAAGATATATTAATTCTACTTCTATCAAGTAACTCTTAGATCCCCTCTATAGAGTTTTACAGATAGAAAACACATTAAACTCTGTGAAAAACTTGTAAAATCATATGAATCATGTTTATATATCTCTATATACCGTTCAATTCACATCATGAATTATTTAGTCAATTATGTCAAATCCTTTCCCAATTCTTTCACATAAACTGCATTAATTAATAGGTGATTAAGTTCTCAATAGTATTAAGCACGACAGTTTATGGACAATATGAAAAAAAATATTTTGATTAAATAAAATAAAATCAATTTATTGTTGTGATAAGACTTTCCATAGCCTTATCTACAATAAAATTAGCTCATGAAGAAAGAAAGAAAACTAGAAAGAACAAGAAAAAAAAATAAGAGAAGAATGTCTTCAATTGAGGTTGATTGCACTCTCTTTTTGCTAATTCACGTTTCTTCCCCCCTCATATAAGAGAAAGAACTCCTATTTGTAGCACATAAATATCTCTCCCAAAAATCTATCAAAGATCTCCCCCAATATCTCTCCCAAAAATCTATCAAAGATCTCCCCCAAAATCTCTCCCAAAAATAAGAGATATTATCTTTTCAAATAGTTTTTAGAAAATATCAAAAAAAGATTTAAATTTAGGGTAAATCTCCTAAGTCGAATCTCTAAAATAGGATAGGATCTTTTATGAAAATCAAGCTGAAAATTATCTTTTTGCTCCCTTAAACTCGTCAACCCATGATTGACAAACTATGCTCGTGCCTTATCACTGCAAGTCTTCTACCATAAATTGCATTTTACGTCTTTTTGCCCTAAAATTGAAGAATCTTGCAAATTGATATCTAATCTTTCATTTTCAATTCTAATGCACCTGAAATATCAAATTTAAATTTCTTAAAATTCAATTAAAATTGAAAATTGAGCATAAATAAGAGTAAATTTACCACAATTAAATATGTGCTTTTATGCCTTATTAATAACATTGGTAATGAATAAAAGTTCAAAAACAAGATAATACCACCTTTTTTGAAAGATTTTTATGAGTTTTTCATGTATGCTCTTTTACTTCCCTTCCTTTTATATTTGATCTTCTCTTTTTGAATTTTAGAATTATAATACCATAAACAAAAATTATAGAAAGCTTATTGCAACGAGTGATTACAAGTATGAGAAAAATGAGGGAGTTAAGAACTTGAAATAAAAAAACAACGAGAGGAGAATATTGAGAAGTTGCGGAGGAGAATATTTTGTTTAAAATTTTTAAGTCATGTTTAGAACAAATTATATAAAAAAAAGAAAAAAAAATTCTATTAGTAAGATATTATATTAAATGATAGAATTCTATTATTTGAAAGAAATTTTAAATTGATATAATTTAAGTAAAATTTAATTTTTTATAATAAATCTATTATGAAGTGAAGTCATTTTATTTCTTTAAAGATTTTTGTTTATTTAAAAGAAATAGTGTTGATTTAAATTATAAAGTTAAGAGAGTATTTTTATTTAAAGTTAATACATTAACACAAAATCCAGGAGATTTTATATATATATATATATATATATATATATATATATATATATATATATATATATATATATATATATATATATAAAAAAAAAACTGTTAAAA
>CATIWR010326953.1:0-27249 GCA_949677035.1 Omphalea diandra | reverse complement strand
GGATGCAAACCATCAACTTCACAAGCAGATGCCATGCTCAATGAACGGAATCCAGAACAGTAGTTCACGGGAAGTCCTTTTGATGCATTTGCAGAGCGCAATCTTGTTGTCATTGAGAGGGCCCCTTCCTCACCCTAAATTGCCAGCATGGTTGGACAGCGAATAAGTAGCTGCTTTTGATTTAATAAGCTCCAATTCAAGAGCTAAACTACCAAATTAATCCAATCCACCTTGAAAACTTAAAATTTAAGTTTTCGGAGTTGAAAGGTTCTCTGAACAGCTGTTCTAAAATCAAATAGTAACAAATCTGGAGATGCTAAGTTCAAACCTTCACCACCAAACCAGAATGAACACCTCTTCTTTTCATGAGCATTAATAGAGGCTCCTCATAGGCTTCATGATAAAATCCAGCAACAATTGATTCCTTCCCCCGAGCCTGTTGGAAAATAATACATTTAACACATCGTAGAAGGTCTAGCATTTAAAAGTTACATGCTGGAATGAACATCATCTTTATCCAAAATATAACAATGGCAAGTAACTATATATGCAATGTACATAAGCACAGGCTGTTCATGTTGACTAATTTCTTCAGGTATAAAGCATATTTCGAATAAAGGCATAACTAAGACACAAGAATGTCCTTCAGCATATATAAATAAATAAATAAATCTCAATGGAAGTTCAAAAAATAAAATATCAATGTTTCATGACCTTTGTAGTCCAACATTAAATAGCATATAGCGCTCTTAGTTTTTGTTTTCCTTGTGGGTGATGACATTATGCTCAAAGAGGAAATAGGGCCAACTAGATGTAAGAATATGAAAAAAATGAGGCTCACCCTCACAAATTGCTGAACCTTTTCAGTTGTTGCTATCGGGGGACGTTTCTTTATGTGCTCCCTCAGCCCAATCAATGAATATCTGACAATGAAAATATCACTCTATAAATAAAAGATTAAAATGCTTAAAGATTAAAAACAAGTTGTACAGCCATTTATGAATTAAGTAAATGTTCAAGTGGAAGCAAGAAAACAATTCATAAACAAGACAAAAGGGACACATAGGGTGGTAACTATCTATGGAAAAAAGTAGAAAGAGGTTTGAAATAGCTGTACGTGATTGGATTTCATACAGAGATGGGCAAGCTTCACGCTGACTAATGTATGCAAAACCAACCTCCTCATCCTGAAATAAGGATCATTAAAGTTAAAAAGGGCAAGAAGAGAGACTAAAAAGTAGGCACTGCATATTAGAATGTTGCAGAGACCTCAAGAAGTTCTTTAACCTGCACAGGGGTCAAGCTTGTATTTGCTCCCATAAACTTCAGCATTTGTTCCTCGGTTATGCCCCCCTAAAATAGTACAGAACCAGTTAAACAATCTTAGACAAGATATACTATCAGGCTTGCATATATGAAAGCAAATATTAGTAACCTTTGCATTTCAGACCAGAAAGAAAATGTGTATAGAAGGTCATGCTCTACTGCAGCTAATAATGTGCTAAATTGGTATCATCACAAGTGCATTAAAAATCAAGTAGCAACACTTGTCCTGCCATTTTTTGTGTGGCCCGAGTGCATGTGTACTAACATTTCACATATGACAAAAAAAATGATGTTATCGTTAAGTGATACGAACCACTGGAACAAGAAACTTTTTCCTCACCAATACCTCCCAATATAGCAAGTCTTACAATCAAAGCAAAAGCAGAAGTAACATACAGATTCCAATAATAATAAACAGGGATTAGACCTTAGGTGGCATCCATTCCACGCCATGAAGCAATGAAGATTCACCATAGCAGGATCTAACAGCAGCAACAAACAAAGTGCTCCTAAAGAATCGATTGTTTCCATCATAAGGTTCACCATAATGAGTCAACGATCTCACATCAGCAACAGGCGCAGGACCTAATGGTACAGGAAGAAGCTATATACACTGATATGACCTAAATCACTCCTAACGCATGTGGCATTGCTATTGCCAATACCAAATTTTGCAGGGGGGAAAAAATCCTCTTTACAAATTGATAATAGATTTTTCCAACATGAATTTTAAGAGCCAAAATTTGATTTTGAAAAAAGCTTGGATTTGAATACGATTGAGAAGGTAACTATACTACTTTTTCGAATAGCTAAAAGTATATCAAAACTAAGAAATTTTGCAATTTTAGTCAATAATTGTAGCTTTTAGCAATAGCAACGCCAAACATGCTCCTAACAAAACACAAAATAAGAATTCAAGCACCAAACATTTTACCAAGTTCATCATCAAACGAGAGACAATACGCTTTCAATTCACGATCAGTCTCCCTATTCATTCGCTGACCAATCAAAAACCCTGAAAGCAACGACTCACTAACTCCTTCCCCACCTTTCAATGGAAGAACCTCTCTCAAAACACCTTGCACCTCTTCATACCCAAGGTGACCACCAGCCAAAATCTCCCTAAGCGCACCAACCAATCTCATTTCTCCCGTCCGATTCCCCGTATACTGGGGCCCAATCGAGCTCCCCATAATCGACCCTTCAGGATCCGCAATAAACACCACGTCACGCGGCAGTGCTCGAACAAGCAAAGGCCAGAAATTATTCATCGCTCGCTTCTCCCCTTCGCTCCACTGCGTCGCCTCGGGAAATGCGTTTGCACGGATTGTCATCGCCGCAAAAAACGCGCCTAGCTGCGCTTTTGACACTTCCTCCTCCCCTTTAAGCTCTCCCTTAACTTTTTTTTTTTTTTAATCATAGTTTAAATTTCAGTCGGAGCTACAATTAAACCAAAAAAAAAAAAATGATGAAAATAATTCTTTATTTTTAGTGTCAGTGTTACAAACAGACCTGATTTTAAGATGGTGTCGAGGACTTTAAAGGCTTGGTCTTCGTTGAGGGGTCGGGTCTGGATGGGGCCCGTGCAAACCCTAGCCTGAGCATCTAGAACCGTCTGATTGGGTTCGGGGAATGTGGAGGGCCGGTAAGAGGAGGATATTGACGGATTTTTAATGTCGGATGCTGGGATTCCTAGCTGGTCAATTGTTTCTGAGTTGAGTAAGGATTTTGTGGTAAGATGGTGTTGGTGGGGAATCTGACGGTGGAAAGTGAGGTGTTGAGAAGGGTGGAGTTTTGGACGGGTGAGATTGCGGGGGGTTGTGATGGGGATTGATAGAGAAGGACCTGGATTGTGGAGAAGAGATTTCATGGTGGTGTAGTTTGTTTTATTGTATCTCTGGTTATGGTTTGGAAACGAGGAATCGAGAAGCAGGGGTTTGTTGCCGTATAGCTTGAAGCTCAGCGCACCGCTTTTGTGTCAACGCTGACGAAGGTTGATGCTCTCAAGAAAAGTGATGCAGGATATAAGCATGAGAGTGCCACCGGCGCTACCGATTCAAATGAGAACATGTTGTACCAAATTGGTAATTGGCAATGGGCAATTTAATTCATTTGCGCTATGTTTGGAAATTATAGAGAAAAAAAATTAAAAAGAGAAAATAAAACCGAATTTGTTTTGTGGAAGATATTTTTTAATAAAAACTTTTTTATTTGATATATTTAAAAAAATTAATTAATAAAAAATACTTTTTTTATTAAAAAAAATTTCGTTAATTTTTTTGAAAAATAACTTTCATTTTTAAAAATAAAAAATTATTTTTCAAATTTAATAAATTTATTAAATAAAAAATAAATTATATAAATATACATATTTATTATTTTTAGTCATTGCATACATTGTATTTTATGCTTCAAAAAATGTTAAACTGACAATGATAGCTAATTAAATTAGGGATAAACAAATGAGTGCGATAAAATGAGTATAATTTTTATTTTATTTTTTTAAAAAAATTTCAAACCTAAAATTCAAAATTCATGAAACTCAAAGTATGTATTCAAGTGTGTGTGTATGTATATATATATATATATGAAAAGAAGGTTGAAAATAAATGAAAAAAATAAAAAAAAAAGTGAAAAAACAACACGTAGGGGCACGTGCGAGAGAAAAGGATCCCTCCCCATTTCCTATTTCCTATAGGAAATGTTTTGAAGAACGCGAGAGGAGAGACACTTGGGAGCATTTTGGGGCAGGCAGAATGAGAGCTTTGCTGGCAAAGTGAAAAAAAAAAAAATAGAGGGAGAGGGAAACAATCCTAAAGAAGAAAAAAAAATATGGAGATAATATTTCACATTTGATTCAATTTTAATTATTGTTCAAATTCATTTTTTACTTATTTTCATATTAGAATATCTAATTTTTTAGATTCCAAAAAATATATACTCATAAAAAAGTATGACATCTGAAAACCTTTTTATTTATTTTCATTCAATCATAATGCATAATATTTGTTTTCATTCTCATTTTAATATATTGTGGTTGTGTTTGTGTAATAGTTAATTTAATATATTAATATTAATTATTTGCTGGAACTAATTAAATATTTTAATTATTTTGAATATATCATTGTATTTTAGTGCTGCATTTTTAATATATTGTAGTTAAATATTTTTTCGTGAACTAACTATTTTTAACGTGTTAGTTTTTTGTGTTCAATTTTTTAACATGTTGTGGTTTTTTTTTTTTTTTGTGAATTAGCTAAATATTTTCCTATTTTAATCTTTTAGTTGGTTCGGTGTGGTATTTTTAAATAGTGTGATTAAATAATTTTTTGTGAATTAGTTAAATGTTTCCTATTTTAATATTTTGGTTGTTTTGGCATGATATTTTTAATATATTGTGGTTAATCACCTTTTTTATGATCTAGTTAAATATGTCATTGTTTTAATGTAAAATAGGTTGTGACATTTTGGTACCTTATTTTGAAATGTTGTTTTTAATTGTTCTATTAATAATTTAGTTAAATATTTTTTTACTTTAATATATATTATTGTTATTCTTATTATTACTATTTTTATTTTCAGTCTTTTATATAATTATGGCATAGAGGCTAATTCTTGTGTTGCAAGAAATTATATGTCTTGATGTATATACTTGCGTGAAATCAATAATAATAAATAATAAATAATTAATATAGATAATTTATAAAAATTACGGATAATTGAGTGAAGATCATACCAATATTCGGACGGTGCCTAACACCTTTATTAGGTCGTACCCAACTTTGGAACTAGTCTGAAAAGGTCACGAGTTGAGTATTATGCATAGGATTTCAGCTATTATCCAGTTAATCTCAGTTACCTTGCATGGTGATTTTGATTTTCTCTAGGTTTTATTAATGTGTTATCCCGTATCCCTCCACGCCCCGATGCTCGTGTATCCTCCTTTGATAAAATATTTAAAATATCCTCGTTTGATTTTCTCAGTCTCAATATCCTCATTTGATAAAATATTTCGCTATACTATCTTGCAACAATTGTTGATCGAATGCAAATCCAAAAGACGTCCCTACACATTGTCATCCTTTACTATGGACACTGTCACTGATCATTATCGATTGATGTGATTTTCGGCGATAAATGAGATCCATAAAAATTTTTTTTCATTTTTAATATTTTTATATTAAATAATAAATAGTATAAATATAAAATATTTATTGTCTAAATTTTTTTATAATCTTATAAATCAAAAGAAAATTCATATTTTTCAAGTGTGTTTCAAATACTAGAAAATATGTTACTCAAAAAATATTTTCCTTTTCTCAAAAAAATTATTTTGTATGAAATAAACGAAGAATAAATGTTATTTTTCTTTTTTTTTTAAAAAAAAATTTATCCTCCTTATGTTTGAATAAAAAAGATACAAATGAAAATAAATTTATTTTTTATTATTTGGAAAGTAAAATATGGTAGAAAAAAATTTGTTATCTTATATATTTCTTATTTTACCCTTTTATTTAAGACATGATATAAAAAAAACATGGGTAAAATTATGAATTTACAAAAATATTTTCTTTCCCGCATACTTTCTTTCCATTTTAGATAGAAAATAAAAAAGGTAAAATAAATAATATTTCTTTTTCCCTTCTATTTTTAAATAAAGAAAATATTTTTCCTCTCTCATTTTCCTTTTTTATTTTACTTTCACCCTTATTTTCCTCCTTCCAAATATAGCATTAATTTCACAGAAAAATTACTATTAGGTCCACATGACTATTAAAAATATAAGAGATTTAAAACTAAAATTTTAAAAGAATTTAAATAATAAATTTTATTCTAATAAATTTTAAAAAATTATATTTAAAATTATATTTTTCTATTTTTAAAAAAAATTGATAAAATTAGAAAAATATTATTAATGTTTCTAACAATTTAAAATTTATTTTGAATAAAATAATTTTATTATTAAATTGAATAAATTATATTAATAAAGTTATTATTTTATTAGTAAGAATTTGATCAATGATTTGATTCAAGCATGATAAAAAATCAATCAATTAAAAACTAATCAAATTTTAAAAAACTTGTTAAAATCGATCAAAAAATCAAAATTTACGTTGTTTTGTGAAAAATTTTAAAATTTTGAAATTACACTATTTTACTTAAAGTTTAAATGTTAAAAATATTTTTTTAGTATTTTAATATTATTTGTTAATTTTAAATATTTTAAACTATTATATATATATATATATATTAATTTTTTTTTAAAATGATATATTGAACTGGTTCAATTAACAATTGATTAACTAGCTGGTTCAATTTTAAAAACATTGTGAAAAAGCATAGTGCTTATTGTTACTATAATTAGAATGTCTTATTATGTAACCTTATTAATATTTAGATGTAACTTTCTAAGTTAAAATTATAATTTGATATTTGCTAAACTAACTATTTGACAACATATAGTGTCAACTCCTGTGGTTGCCTTCGAGTGTGTGAATTGTCAAGAAAGCGATGGACAAAATATGCAAGGTCACATGATAGAGCAGTATTTCTCGACTTGCAATCATCTTTATCAATTCCTGCAGTAGGAGAAGCTAATGAATTTGCAGCGACACTGTTCTGCCTATATGGCAGCATTCTGCATATTCAAGTAGATGACCACTAATAAAGAGGCACATGGGCCAGTTGAAAAATTATGAGGCCATCAAAGGAAATAGTTTTTGTGAATGTTAGGTTACACCTCCTCTACTGAGCTAGTTGTTAATATTATCGCATTTTCTAGATTTTCACTCTTACAAATGTTATGTGTGCTGGATGAAGCATGCAGCATTAGATTTAATTTACCAAAAGTTTTAAGTGTTCAGTTTGCCAGGAAACTGAACTCAGTTATTAATTTTGTTTAATAATTTTCGGCAACAAGGCATCCATATAAAAAACAAAGAAAAAAAAGGCTGTATGCCAGCGATTTCCACGAGAAAAAATGTCCATACAGCTACGCCAATTGATTCATCACCTGAGGTTTAAATCACAATCATCTTGTCTTGCATGTACAACCTACATATATGTCCATAGTGTTTTTCTTGTTTTAACCCTTAATTTCTTCTTCTAAAGCATAAACCTATAAGCTCTAGAGGAATGGCACTATCCCATAATCTCCGCCATCTCCTCCCTTTGCTGGTGGCAACTCTAGGAGCTCAAGTTTTCGCCACCGATTTTATGCACCCTTTTAACTGCTCTCTAACTGTCATCAACTGTAATTCTGTACTCTATCATATCAACAAAGGTCTACAGCAAGAACAAATTGCTTCCCTTTACATCGTCAGCTCAACTAAGATCAGCCCAATTATCCGTGGAGACAAACAAGACTATTCAGTTACCGTCCCTTGTTCTTGCAACAACATTAATTGAACCACAGGATACTTTCCTCCCTATATTGTTCAACAAAATGACACGTTTTTCAATGTTTCGGAGCAGATTTATAGTGGGCAAGCTTTGGAGAGTTGGGGATGAACAAAGGAAATTTATTACAGGAAATGTAGTTGCTATGCATCTCCTGTGTGGTTGTGCAAAAAGTGATCAACAGGTTGCGGCAACTTACACTGTTCAGCAGAATGACACAATATCAGATATTGCTAGCAGACTATCTTCTACTGTAACGGTGTGCAAAGCTTGAACAGTGCTTTGATTCAATACCAAAATTTACTGGAAGTGGTCTGGGTGTTGTTTGTTCCAATGGAGAAACCAGAAATTATTGCTCCTGCCCGTGTGAGTATTGGGATTTCATATTGCATCTTCTAGACCAATGTTATTGCTTCATTTTGCATATATGTAAGTAAATGTTCCTTGCGTCAGGATAGCTTATATATATATATATATATATATGTTAGATCTAGAGCATAAACTCCAATGTTGTCTGATAATTTGTTGAAGATAGTATATCCAATGCTCGCTGATGAATTTTCTAAAATTTTATTATTTTTCCCACTAATTCAAAGTGCAATGTCATAGACATATTTAAGAATCTTTATTGACAGGAGTTTTTCTGTGCATACGTTTTCTTACTAACCCTTTTTATTATCATGCATTTGCAGCCCTGATCCACACACATCTTAATAAAATCATTCCAAGACTCTAACATGTTAGATTTATAAGATCAGCTCAGCACTTGCTTGGTAAATCACAGCCAACTCACAAGCTACTGATCAATAACAGAGAGAACCGACTGCCATTGGTATTTCTGGATTTGGTTGCTTCAAGCAGCTAGTGTATATTTGTCCAATTTCAGTAATTTATTTGTAGTTACATACAATAAAAAGTCTTCCATTCTCCAGATGTATATAATCCATTTCTATATTAATGGTGAGAGTTTTAATCGCCTGCATGTCAGGTCAAGTATTTGGCTGTTGGATTAATGGCACAATAATAAAAGAGCCCTAAATCAGTAAACTATATTGATAATAAAGCTACGAAAGAAAGAATCTGCAAAGCACAGTTTTGCTATAGAGCGGAAAAATGATATTAATCTAATAAAAAAGGCTTATTAACTAAAAAAACTTAAACTTATTCGTTTTTTGACCATATTACCCTAACCTGATGAAATAACAGTTACCACTCAAAATTGGTCAAACTTATGTCAATATCATCTGCTATCAAAATTAAGTATATGATGACGTGTAGATGATGATGGTTGATTCTATAGATGCTGCGTGGCATCCATGTCATTATGTGGGGATAATTTAATACTTTAATTTTGATAATTGATAATACTGATATAAGTTTGGCCAATTTTGAGTAATATCTACTATTTCATGATATTTGAATTATATCTGTTATTTTCGTAAGGTTTGAATGACATCAAGAAAAATAAAATTTTTTTGGATCTTTATTGTTAATAGGCCAATCAAAAATTATTATTTTAAGCCGAATTTAGAATCTTTATTCACTGTGCACACTTTTAATTCTCAATAATCTGTGTCATGTCTATTATCAACTTGCAAATTATACAAAATAAAGCAGTTTTTATGTATCCAATGTGGAGCAGAGCTTTGCAGACGACCTTTTTTTTAGTTTCACATGGTGAAACCATTACTCGAGATAAACAAGTCACAAGGTTTCCTGCTATTCCTTGGATAAGGAAACACTACCACCAGAGTTTTTGAGGGCTATTCCTACGTTTTCTCCATGTACTTGAGATAATAATACATGTAAGTTTGCTACAGAAATAATTAACAATACATCCCAGCTGGCTAATGACAGTACATTTGCACTTCAAATGTGCCAGTTACTTTCCCTCTAATGCAAACAAGTATTGCCTAATTTTACAACTTAAACATTAATTAATATTCTAAATTTGCAGCTGGAAACTGTGAGACACATACCTGGCAATGGCATTTTCCAGTGCATATGTAACCTATTGGTGAGCCATATACAAAGTTGTCTAAGTCAATAGATTGTAAGCATCGACAAAACCATATCGTCTCATATGCCAAGGAAGAGGCTTTGTTAATAACAATTAATATAATACAGAGAATGCTAAGGAATACAAACTCTCCTTTATATAGGGAAAGCAGATAGTATTTAGTATTTCATTAGAAGAGAATAACATGTAATGACAAAGATAACAAACTATCATTGCTAACTCCAATCTTTCATTTCGTTTCGTTTTCCTTTCCATTCCCTCATAGGGAAAAAAATCCCACGCCTGCAACTATGACTTCTCATAATCTCCTTCAAACTCTACTACTACTCCTTTTGTTCTTAACACTGCAAGCTACAGTTTTCGCCGATAAGGAGAAAGGCATCTACCCTTTTACTTGTGCTGAACAAGGCAACAAGTGTAATGCCTCACTGTACCATATAAACAAAGGTCTACCAATAGAACAAATTGCTTCTCTTTACACTGCTAACCCAGTCAATATCACTCCTATTCTGCATGGAGACAGACAAGACTATCTAATAACAGTACCTTGTCATTGTGAAACTGTCAATGGCACCACAGCATACTTCTATGATGCAGACTATATGGTGAAAAAAAACGAAACATTTCTAGATGTTTCAGATCGGATTTATAGTGGACAAGCTTGGCAGATTGGAGATGAAAAAGATAAATTTAAGGCAGGGTATCACTTTCCTATGCATCTTCTTTGCGGGTGTGTAGAAATTGACTCCCAAATTGTGGTAACATACACAGTTCAGCCACAGGATTCATTATCAAGCATCGCGACTGCATTATCATCTACTGCAAGTGGCATACAAAGCATGAACGGTTTTGTGAATGTAGATCCAAACTTCATAGATATAGGATGGGTGCTGTATGTTCCCAAGGAGATAAACGGTATCCCCCCAACAATGACAGGTGAGTAGAAGTTTTCTCCTAGGAATATTTAGAGCCTGTATTCCATCTCATCGTGAATACTATCTGAATTTATAGTTTCAGTGCTTCTCTTTCTTACTTTATATTATGATAAATTGATCCCAAATGTTGGTTTATCATGAGTTAAAAACTATTGCATCACATGAAAATGATATAAAACTACCATAATTGAACTTAATTTTCCCTTCTTATATTCCTCGGGAATTTTATAACATTTCATATTTTGTGCTTGAATATCCCAGTTAAGATGATTCTTATCCATTTATTTACAAGGAAAAATTGCATAGAAAATGACCTTATTGACCAAAACTCACCTTTACAAGCATTCAACTGAATCTGATAAATAAATTGTTTCTATAAGTTTAATAACATGTATTACATTGTTTACTGTTTGGCATCAGGGACATCAGGGAAGAGACTCAAGTGGGCAATAATCATTGGGATACTTTCAGCCGTGACATTAATGTTATTGACCACACTAATAATTGTGTTTCTCAGGAGAAAGGGATCTCAGAAAAATAGTGAGGAAGATCCCAAAGCAGTTTCCAAAAGCATGAGTAGTACCAGAGCGTTTTCCTTGCAGATTCTCAATATGGAAACAATGGACGGTCAGAAAATTGAATAATAGAGTCAGAAAAGTCAATATAAAAATTTGTATTACTTCTATACCTTGTAACAATTGTACTAATTTACATTCTACAGATGGAACAACTTTGGAAACAGAGAAACCTGTGGTATATACACCAGAAGAGATCGAAGAAGCTACAAATAACTTTGATGAAACTAGGCAAATTGGAGCAGGTGGATATGGAAGTGTGTACTTTGGACTACTGGGAGGGCAGGTATTGTGTTATTTTCTTCATTCTCCTCGGCCATGATGATCCAGAAATTTTATTACAGTAAGTGCAGGCTAATAGTTAAAACTTAACATGATTTCGTTTCATGATTCAGGAGGTTGCAATAAAGAAGATGAGATCTAACAAATCCAAAGAGTTCTTTGCAGAGGTTAAGGTACTGTGTAGAGTTCATCACATAAATGTGGTAAGTACTTATCAACAATAGTAAATGATCTCTAATGCAGCATGATAGAGATGGTTTAACTCATTTACTCAGAACTAATCATGTTACAGGTGGAATTACTGGGGTATGCTAGTGGAGATGACAACCTATACTTGGTCTATGAGTACATCCAAAATGGATCACTTAGTGATCATCTTCATTGTCCATTGCTAAAAGGTATTCAAATCCATTAGACAATAAAGAAAATCATGCACATTTTCTGCTGGAATGTTGCATTATTAGCATGTGGAACTCAGCAAGCTGCCTAAATACCTTAATGACTCAGGTTACCAGCCATTATCTTGGATGGCACGAACACAGATAGCACTGGATGCTGCAAAGGGAATTGAATATATTCATGATCACACAAAAAATCGGTATGTGCATCGAGATATAAAGAGCAGTAACATTCTACTTGACGAGGGGCTACGAGCAAAGGTACTTAAAAACATAAATCACTTTATTTAAAGTACCATCATGTTTGACTCAATGAAGCACAATAGCCTTTAAGCACACTTCATTTCATTAGCTTAGCTTCTGTCTTTTTAGGTCGCAGATTTTGGGTTGGCAAAGCTCGTAGAACGAACCAATGATGAAGATTTAATAGCAACTCGGCTAGTTGGAACGCCAGGCTATCTTCCTCCAGAGTATGTCCTGATTATGCTATGGTGTAGTAGTGCATTCTACCAGGAAAGAAAAAAATTATTTCTTTTACATGTACTTCGTGGACAGATCCGTGAAGGAGCTACAGGTGACAACAAAAACTGATGTGTTTGCATTTGGAGTGGTTCTGGCGGAGCTGATAACAGGCCAGCGTGCACTTGTTCGCGACAACTGGGAACCCACCAAGATGAGATCACTAATTACAGTAGTAAGTCAAGAAACACTATTTCCATTTCTGCAGTAAATGAAGCTATGGATATAATGATAAGTTTCTCTTTCTGAAACCTTCAGGTTTACAAGATTTTTGAAGATGAAGATCCACAGACAGCTTTAGAAAGTGCAGTAGATAGGAATCTTGGTGGTAGCTTCCCCACGGATGATGTTTACAAGGTTAGCCTAACATATTACTTGAAAGATGTTCATGGTGTTCTTAGCTCCAATCAATTGTTTATGTGAAAGAAATGTTAAATATGGCACGGCCGCTAGACCACACTAAAATACATATGGATTTTGCAGATGGCAGAAATAGCAGACTGGTGTTTGAGCGAAGACCCTATTAATAGACCAGAAATGAGAGACATTGTTCCAACGCTATCTAAGATCATGACTTCCTCAGTAGAATGGGAAGCATCACTAGGAGGGAACAGCACAGTTTTTAGTGGGATTCACAATGGTAGATGATAATATGCAGAGCCTAGGTGTGAATTAATGAGCATTTCAGATGTCAAAGATTCTGTCTACTGTAGTTACAATTCAATGGTACAAAACCAACTTTTATTCAGGAAATTTTCATGTATAAAAAATGAATATTTGTAATTAATTTAGACTTACATATGCCAACATTTTTCTAATTTATATTGCAATAACTTGACAATCAATATTTAAGTGCAAAATTAGATTATGGAAGTGCTCCTTGAGCAATCAATGAGATACGATTTTTAGTTTGTACTGAGTGTGCACTATTTGGTTCAAATCATTAAATCAAATCACAGTTAAATTACCAATCATCATATATTTTACTTTTTTGAGAATTTATTTTTATGATCAAAATTTTATATATTTTAGATCTGAACTTTTGAACCTGAATTTAATTTTTGGTTGATTTTATTATGATTATAATTAGATTATTAAATTGTCTTAACATAAAAAGGATAAAAACTACATTAAAAAACAAATTAAATCATAATATTTCAATTTGATTTGATTTGATTTAATTTTTATAAATAAATAATTTGATTTGTTTTAAAAAATATAAAATTGAATTATATTAATTTGGTTTGACATTTATCTATCGCTCTCTCCTAGCCTCTATCCCAATTCTCATTTAACAGGATTTGCAGGATTTAAATTATAATAATATATCTCATAGTAATATCTAGAACAAATAAAAGTTTTGCCATATGAATAACTTTTATAACATCCATATGTTTAAAACTAATCAGGAGTTAATCCTTCCATGGATTGAACTTCCATCTCTTATGAATGCTCCAAGTACAATTCTAATAATTTGTTTTTTGTGATAATTATTGCATAACTAATAGTTGAAAATTCTTCTGAAAAGAATGAGTGTTGGTGAGAAATTAAGTGTACAAATCCAAGTTTGACTGGATAGCATCCACGAAGTTATTAAGTTCCACACTGCACTTTCCTGTCATTTTTCATCAGTTATTTTCTTTCTAGTTTTCACTTATCTTTCCTTATCACTGTTCACCTAAACCCATTACAGTGCAGCAGAACACCTCTTCTAGGTACAAGTCAAAGCTTCTCATCAATTAACATCCTATGATAACACAAGCAAGGTACTATCTTTTTCCCTCCTCCATTTGCTCTTGCTTCTTCCCTTATCATCATCATCATCATTTTATTATTTTTTTTCTTTTTTACACTTCTTGATTATTATGTCTTAATGATGATTTCCACCAATTTATTTATTTATTTTTCAGTAGTTGCATTTTTAGTCTCAGATTTCAAGATACAAGGCATGGTTAATTAGATCTAAATGAACCCAGCAGGGCTGAATTGATAACTTCTCTAAAACTGGCATGGACAAGATGCTGCTGCTACATGAAAGGCTCAGAGAAACAAGGAAAGCCAAAGAAAATATTTTGGATGTAGTCTATGATTCAATTAAGAAACCCATATAGAAGAGGCAAAAATAGCAATTACTGAAACAATAGTATAGACTGTTTTTGGTTTCTACAGAAAGAGCTACTGGGGTCAATTTATCAAGTATCTTGTTGAAACTAATTTAGAATGGGAGTTTTGACTTTGGCTATATGGTATTTTTTCATCCTCTGTCTCATCTACTGCTGTTGCTTCTAATCATGCCATCATACACCAAAGAATTGGCGTTTGAACAAAGTGAAAACGATGAAGTTATGAGGCTGCTAGCCTTCAAAAGTTCATCTATTCAATCTGATCCAAGTAACTTCTTAGCCAACTGGAATGCCAATTCCTCTAGCCCATGCTCATGGTCTGGTGTCTCTTGCTCTAATAACAGACATGTAATCGCCCTCAAACTCAGCAATGCTGGTCTCATTGGCAGCATTCACTTACCATCTCTCACTGCCTTGCCATTTCTCAAGCATCTTAGTCTGCAGGGCAATTCGTTCTCTGCAGGAGATCTCACTGCCTCAACTGCTACTCCCTGTGCCCTCGAGTATCTTGACTTGTCCTCCAACAACATCTCTGAACCCCTCCTGGGAAATTCCTTCATTTCATCGTGTAATCTTCTAGCTTATGTTAACCTTTCTCATAACTCAATTCCTGGGGGTACTCTCCATTTTGGTCCTTCTTTGTTGCAGCTTGATATCTCTACCAATTCTATCTCTAATATTACTTTCTTGAACCATTCTCTTTCTAGTTGCCAGAACCTGAAGCTTCTGAATTTCTCCTATAACAAGCTTGCTGGCAATCTTGGATCCACTCCTACATCTTGCAAGAATCTTTCAACTTTAGACCTCTCATATGATCTACTGTCAGGGGAGATACCACATGATCTTGTTGGACATTTACCATCCCTTGAACATTTAGATCTCTCTTACAACGACTTTTCAGGGAGCTTCTCTAGACTGGTCTTTGGGGATTGCAGCAACCTCACATTACTCAATTTGTCGTGCAACAGGCTTTCTGGCACAGGTTTTCCAATCAGTTTGAGCAATTGTGATGTCCTGGAGAGGCTTGACCTCTCTCACAATGAGCTGCAATTCAAAATTCCAGGTGTGGTACTGGGAAGTATGAAGAACTTGACGCAGCTGTTTCTAGTTGACAATCAATTCTTTGGTGGTATTCCTTCTCGGTTAGGACACGGCTGTAGGAATCTACAAGAGCTGGATATGTCAATGAATAATCTTACTGGTGACCGAAGAATTTTGCATCATGTTCTTCTTTGCAGAGCCTAAATCTTGGCAAAAATCTGCTTTCAGGAGATTTCCTCGCTACTGTTATGAGTCATCTTCAAAGTCTGAAATATCTGTATGTACAATTCAACAACATAACTGGTCCTGTTCCGTTGTCTTTGATGAATTGTACTGAGCTTCAGTTGCTTGACCTTAGTTCTAATGCCTTTACTGGAAGGATTCCTTCAAATTTCTGCTCCTCTGCAAACCCCCCTGAGCTGCAAAATATGGTTCTAGCGACAATTACCTATCAGGGAATGTGCCTTCCGAGCTTGGGAACTGCAAAGACTTGAGGAGAATTGATCTTAGTTTCAACAATCTGAATGGTCCGATTCCACCAGAGATTTGGGCCTTGCAAAATCTCTGACTTAGTAATGTTGGCAAACAACGTCACAGGTGAAATTCCAGAAGGCATTTGTGTGACTGGACGCGACCTCGAGACTTTGATTCTCAACAACAATCTCATCACTGTAAGCATTCCACAGTCCATTGGCAATTGCGCCAATATGATTTTGATATCACTTTTCAGCAACCAGCTCACTGGAGAAATCCCTAGGGTATTGGTAATCTTGTTAACCACTGGCCATATACCAGCAGAGCTTGGCAAATGTAGGAGCCTTTGTGTGGATTGACCTGAGCCACAATGGCCTTGCTGGTTTCCTTGCTCCTGAGCTTGCAAACCAAGCTGGACATATTACTCCTGGAATTGTGTCAGGAAAGCAGTTTGCATTTATAAGAAATGAAGATGGGACATCTTGCAGTGGAGTTGGAGCAGTACTTCTTGAATTTGAGGGGATTTCGGTAAAGAGGCTGGTAAGTTTTCTTCACTCATGTCCAACAAGCAGAATTTACGCTAGCAGAATAATTTATACCTTGATAGCAATGGCAGCATGGTATACCTTAAGCTGGCTTACAATTCACTATGAGGAAGCATACCTGACAAGTTTGAATCGATGAGCTATTTGCAGGTCCTGAACTTGGGGCACGACAAGCTAACTAGAAATATTCCTGATACTTTCGGAGGTCAAAAAGAAACTGGAATTTTGGATCTTTCTCATAATAATCTTCAAGGATTTATTCCATTATCTTTAGGAACTCTCTCATTTCTCAGTGATCTTGGTTTCATTCCCTCCAGAGGTCAGCCTTCCACATTTCCATCATCTAGTTATGGGAACAATTCTGGCCTTTGTGGGATACCATCGCCCTCTTGTGGCAATGCAGACCACTGGCCGAGTTCTTACTCACCAGGAAAGAAGCATTCTTCAAATGAAGAAATAAGTTTTGTCGTCAAATTTTTTTATCACTTTCTCGGCCACATTTTTTGTCACTTTCTTGCTTACATTTTTCATCAGCGTCAATAAGGTTGTTGCCAAGGGGAAGAGCAATGCCACTTCGACTGAGGCAAGGCAGCCCAACAGATGAATACAAAAACCAAAACCTCAATATTTCTTGGATGAGGAAAGACGATATTTTCCAAGCAAATCATAGATTCAGAGAGTGGATTTATATATATATATAGAATGCAATTAAAAGCTGAGAAGCTTTGAAATAATCTGAACTTGTAATACTAATTAAGTTAAAACTTTTTTGGTTCGATGCTATTTAAGTTTGAAGAGACTATCCTCAAGATTTCTTCTTTTATTGTCACCAAAAATTTATATAGTATACTGCATCTAATAATTAATCTGCTGCAGTAAACAATCTTTAATTAATCTGCCATCAATTAAAAATGATGACAATCAATCAATATATATATATAATTAATTTTGATTTCAAAAATTGTTTACAAGAAATATTTGTTATTTGTCAATTTAATATTTTAGCATGTAAATATTAGATATTATAGTCTTAATTGAAAATATACAAAATAGCTAATTAAAAAAGAAAGTATAAAAAATGAACAAAATATATATAAAGAAAGAACAAAATCCCAAAATGAATTAAAACATTGATGATTTATCTGAATTAAATGACAAAAAAGAAAAAAAATTCAGTAAGATTAATTTTTAAGAATTATGTATTTTTATATTCTAATAAGTTCTACTTCTTTGCAATTGCAAATTTCTCCTCCTCCACAAACTTCTGGCATATTTGCCGTGTTATGTAAGGAGGATGCTTTCGACCTTTGATGATTTCATGTCAATTTTTATTAACCAATATGCTGTTTTCCCCATTTTTTGTCCCCTATTAGGTTAGATTAGATACGGTTTTTTTTTTTAAAAAAAGTTTTATCCAATTAAGGTAGTCAATATAAAGAGATATAGATTTTAATAAGACTCAGTTTATTTTGTAGAAAATATATTTTTAAAAAATATTTTTCATTTTTTTGATATTTAGCAATTTCAAAATAATTAATCGATAAAAAATATTTTTTAATCAATGAAAAAATGATTTTCTTTTTTAAATGAGAAGTTATTTATCGAATTTTAACATATTTATTTAAATATAAAATAAATCATATAAATACATTATTATTTTAATGTATATCAATAAAATAAATTATTAAAATAAAAAATTTAAACACTGCCTATGCAATAAATAAGTTTACAACTAAAAATATTTTAAATTAGTTAGTAATACTATCTTATTATCCATAGAAGTTGAGAGATCCATATGAATTAATAAAATACGTAAATTAAATATTTATTTGTTTTACTTTTAATTATCAAATTACGTAAATCTAAAAAGTAACTGACATTGATAGTTTATAGAAGAACTAGCTTATTTCCCAGTCATTCAATTAACTTAAGAATTTGAATCAATTAACATTTTTGAATTAAAATGTGTTTATTAAATAATTTGTAAAAAGTAAATTTCAACTTAATCTATTAAATTTAAAAAATTATTTAAAAACAAATTTGTTAGTAAAACACATTAACTTTCATAATATTGAAAAGAAAAAAAAAAGATACAAATTAAATTAAGAATAAACTAACTGAAAGAAAACTCTTACGATTCATCGTAATATAACATTTCATTTTTTAGAAATTTAAATTCTTATTTCCATTACTGAAAAAAGAAAAAAGAGCTCAAGAGACTGAATATTTTGTAACATAAAACTTCATAAATTAAAATATAATTGCAGTTTAAAACATCAAGTATTAATATGCGGATGAATATTAAAATACTATATATGATATTGTATTATAGTGTGTAATTAATATAACTTTTAAGTATTTATATAATAGTTTGATTTGTATGTATAATTATTTGTCATTTTAAATAAATTTTAATAAAATTATCATAAATAATTAATACACTATATACATAATTTAAAATTTTATATTTAAAGCTCGCCTAAGATTAAAAATGTTTAATCATCAAATGTAAGAATCTCTCTAAACGACACCGTTGTCATCCACTCACTAGTTGGAGGTTGGCCACGTTAACGGCGCCGTTTAAAAGTAAAAGGAAGCTTGGCTTGCATCGAGTAGTAACTCCCTGCTTAGATCGCAATCCCCCTCTTCTGGTTGCAGTAGAACAGAATCATTTCCATTTTTAACTTCAACCGATGACTCAAAGACGCCCCACCACAAAATCCGATCCGTGAAACCGCACAGTACCCGCAAATGGCAGGGGCAGTCTCCGCTCTGTTTCTTCTAGACATAAAAGGCCGCGTTCTGGTGTGGCGCGACTACCGCGGTGATGTCTCCGCCATCCAAGCCGAACGCTTCTTCACCAAACTTATCGAGAAAGAGGTTTCCGCTTTTTGTCTCCTCTCATTTTCCATTTTAGTATTTTTCATGACCAAAACGGATGCGTTATGCAGGGAGATCCGCAGTCTCAGGATCCGGTCGTCTACGATAACGGCGTCACCTACATGTTTATACAGCACAGTAACGTTTACCTCATGACGGCGTCTAGGCAAAACTGCAATGCCGCCGGTCTCCTCTCGTTTCTCCACCGCGTCGTTGACGTGAGCAGGAAGTCATTATTATTTTCAGTTATCTATAGAATGTGTGTTTGTTGATGGGATTCGGTTATTATTGTAGGTTTTTAAGCATTATTTTGAAGAATTAGAAGAGGAATCGCTTAGGGATAACTTTGTGGTAGTGGTAAGATCAACAATACTTAACTTTTAGTTTTGCTGATTTTTATGGTGTAGTGGATTTAGATGATGAATTGTTGTGTGTTTTGGGCAGTATGAGTTGCTTGATGAAATGATGGACTTTGGCTACCCTCAGTATACAGAAGCGAAAATTCTTAGTGAATTTATCAAGACTGATGCGTATAGAATGGAAACTACACAGAGGCCTCCTATGGCTGTTACGAATGCAGTGTCTTGGCGAAGTGAAGGGATAGTTTACAAGAAGAATGAAGTATTTTGTTTGCCTCTTTCTGTTTTTTGAGCTGTTTGTTGGTGTAAAGTTATTTGTTGGATGATAGAGATTCATTGTTATTTGTTTAGGTTTTCTTGGATGTAGTGGAGAGTGTTAATATACTCGTCAACAGCAATGGGCAAGTAATTAGATCAGATGTTGTTGGGGCACTGAAGATGAGAACGTATTTGAGGTGTGTTGCTAACTGAAATTCAGAATTAGTCTCTTATTCTGAAAGAGCTAACATGTTCATAGATTTTCATTGCTCATTTGTTATTTATTGGGCAGATAGGTGATTCTTTTTTGAAATAACTTGCTTGCTTGCTTAATGAAATGAAGGTTTTGATACATTAATATACAATGCCAGTTTGGTTATCTCAGTGTGTCAGGTTACTTGTTTGCGACATGTTTGCATAAAAAATCTATCCACTTAGGCACATTAGGGATGCTGCTCTTCAATGTTATTTAGTACGTTTGTTTTCCTTGTAAAGTCTTCAAACTTTCAGTTTAAGATGCATCTGTTATGCTTTATGAATTGGTAGAGAAATGCTTTGATTAGACTTCTCTTTCTAACTGGTTTTTGCATATAGATTTCACCATCTAACTTGTCACTTTGCCTGATCATTTTATTTGATGAACTGTAAAGTTCTTTCAAACAAGCTTAACGATTACTTTGCTCCTGTACCCTAAGTAATATATATAACCAATTTCTTTGCTCCTGTATGTGGTTAGTACTGTGAAATTGTTTCTGCTGTATAGAATGGGGTATTACATGGTTGTCATAGCAGCAAGGTAAGGTCTTGGGAAAGGATGTTCTCAAGATAGTCATACCCTCAGCAATATTACTCGAAGTAGCTGCTCTATGCTATAAAAATAATATGGTGGGATTTCCAGCCTTTGTTTAGATACTTGTACTGAACAGTATTACTTGAGACAGTGCGATAAGAGTCCAAGGAAATGTATCTTCTGTTACAGTTTATCTGATGTTAACTTGCTTTGAAGAAGTCTGTAGATAGTAGCAGAGACTATTAGATGAAACTAAAAGTGTCGGGGTTAATCTATCTGTTGTAGTGGCATGCCCGAGTGCAAGCTTGGCCTAAATGACAGAGTGTTATTGGAGGCCCAAGGTCGTGCGACAAAGGGAAAGGCCATTGATTTGGAGGACATCAAATTTCATCAGTATGTAGCTAATTTTCAGGTCTATTTGAATTCTTTTATTCTTGTACAGTTGTTTGTAAATTACCAGTGCATATGCTGATTTATCTGAGGCAAGATTTCTTATTTCAATTTTTAATTAAGAGTAAAACTAGACGCCTTCTTTTGGTTTAGGTGTGTGCGTTTGGCTCGATTTGAAAATGATCGGACAATATCCTTCATACCTCCTGATGGGGCTTTTGATCTAATGACATATAGACTTAGCACCCAGGTTTGCCCACATTTGATTGTATCTTTTTTCTCTGTTTCTTTTTCAGTTGTTTCTATGTAGCATTTGATGAGTTCAATCATACCTTCTTTCAGGTGAAGCCTCTGATTTGGGTGGAAGCTCAAGTTGAAAGGCATTCAAGAAGTCGTGTGGAGATAATGGTAAAAGCTAGGAGTCAATTCAAGGAGCGTAGGTATTAAAATATGTAGCTAAGTGTTTTGGTGCATCTCTAGTTGATTCAGTTTTTAGGAGCTTTGGGAGTTCGTGTTTAGTTTTTCTGAGTATTTATTAAATTTCAATTAAACAGCACTGCAACAAATGTTGAGATTCAGTTACCGGTGCCAACTGATGCTTCCAATCCTAATGTTCGAACATCAATGGGATCTGCTTCATATGCACCTGAAAATGATGCATTAATGTGGAAAATTAAATCTTTTCCTGGTGGAAAGGTACTTTTATTTATTTATTTATTTTTGGGTCATAGGATAATGTTTTGAATCACTTGCAATCTTTCTAACACCTGCATGGTATTGGATTTTAAAGAAATTATTGCTTACTTGTTCCAATTTTATTCTGCCTTGGTTTTGATATAAATTTCAATTCTATCTCATTCAGGAATACATGTTGAGGGCAGAGTTCAGTCTTCCAAGTATAACAGCCGAAGAAGGAGCTCCTGAAAGGAAAGCTCCAGTACGTGTGAAGTTTGAGATACCATATTTTACTGTTTCAGGAATACAGGTATACTTGCTCAAACACAGTTGCTTGTCTTTTGCTTGCTATAGTGTTTGTAACCTTGTGGCGGGTGGAAGGAATAATCGCAAAATCTCTCCCTGTTGTGGAGAAAAAATTTCTTAAAATTGTTTTGTCAGAATTAAACTTTAAACTGGCCAATCAGTCATCTGGATACATCTAGATACATCTACAAACAAGACAATTTCTGTTTCCATTCTCCAATCCATCTGTACATTGTTGAAATGTTTCACAGAGGTAAACTTGTCCTATTGAAATAATAATAAAAAAAGAAAGTTACATGTATGTGCTCTAAATCTTTCTGTTGTACTGTCATCCATGTGTGCACATGCTTTAGGGAAAACTACTGAGTTTTAGCAACAGACAGAATGGATAATGGATAGATATATCATGAGTGAGATTTAGTGATTTTAGTGGCTAGATTGATTTGGCGTTATTCATATTGCACTCAATTTCTCCAAATGTTTGATTGCACCATGAAATGGAGTTATTGCTTCTTGACCCACTTCTTAAAAGAGTAATCTGGGAAATTTGATAGACTTGGAACAGTGCTGCCAATAGTAGAGAAAGGAGCTTATAACTTCATGATCCACTCCTTGAAGGATGGATAGAAAGTCTTTGTTTGATAAACTGCTACCTAAACAGAAGTAACTTTGCAAAGTGTCATTAACTGAAGATGAGTGCTAATTTTCTCAACTAATCCTTGAAGATTCCCTAGTTATAACTACCTCATTATGGCAATGCAACTACAGTGAAAAATGAATAAATAAAGTTGATAAAGTTTTGCTTTTTCTCATAATAAAATTAAATGTTAGATGAGGTTGAAGGGTTTAAGGCTTCATCTAAGTTTGGCTAATTTATAATTACTCAAGTATGGGAATTGGTATTACCCAAACACTGCTCGATTGGATCTAGAGTTTGTGATATCTTGAGCATTTGGTGTGGATGCAGGTGTCACCAACACCCTCCCCCTCCCTGTCCCACTCATGGCCCCTCTCTTCTCTTTTCTACTTACACCAACACCAAAAAAAAAAAAAAAAAAAAGAATTGAATTGCAAATTGTTATTAACTTCACTCACAGCAGTTGAACTTGTCAACAATGGTGTTTAAACAAGACATCTGATTTGGGGATTAAGCAATTCATTAGCTTTCTTCTCTGCCCAATTTTGCTATATACAGGACTGCCAGCTCATCAATCCATTACAACTTCCTCCTAACAAACTAGCAACTTGGCTAAGTTAACTCTGGCCAACTAGCTGCTATGTTGTCTTCAGCTGGGCTTGAATGCTGAAAACTTGAAGTTGCTGAAACAATGACAATCTACAGTAGCTCTAATTCACGAAAAAAAAAAGAAAAAAACTATAATGGTTTCCATTACTTTACATGAAATTTTGAGGGAGTTATTGTTGCATGCTGGATAAAGTTTGTTTCATTGGGATGGAAATGTAGTTGCAACACTAGCATGGAAATGTCGGAGTAACACTATCTTTTATTGAATTTAATGTTGTGTTCAATTGAACTCTAGAAGAATGAAACGTCACATTGTGATCATTCTTGTTATAACGACAGCCTTATGTTTTTACATATCATGGGAAATGTTGCTCAAAATCATGTAGAGTAGAGAAAATGGATCCATGTAGCTGAACCAACTAGTTTGGGATAAAGGCTTTTGTTGTTGTGGACATTGTTGTCTAACTACTCATCAGGGACTTACATGTTTAACTGTTTATCTGTAATGCATTACTGCTAATTCCAAAGAAGTCTTTTACAATTTTAACGTTAGATGCTTTGTCTGTTGTGAAATTTGCTTGCTCATTATATTCTTCCTTTTTTTAAAAAAAAAGTTCTAGATTTATTCAATTGTTCTTTGTTGGGCAAATTACTTGATTTAAACAAGCTTTTCGCAATTTAACTTCATTTATGTGTTGGGGGTTTGCAGGTTCGGTATCTAAAGATTATAGAAAAAAGTGGCTACCACGCTCTTCCTTGGGTAAGATACATAACTATGGCTGGTGAGTATGAGCTTAGACTTATTTGAAACTGATCCATCAACTGGCATTTTGGATATGCCAAGTTGATGTATGAGGTGGAGTCATGAAGGAAGCAAATTGCCAATAAACAAGAAGCTATTGGAAGTCAAGTTTCCTTGTCCAATGATTTGTGAAGGATACCTCTTATTCTTTATGGTCTTGCTACTTTAGATCCAGGGTCGTCGTTGTATTATTTAACGAGTTTGCAGGTTTTGATGCCAGCCTAAAATGCTATTTCAACTACTATCTTCTGCAAATTATTCACGAATCATATTGTGTAATTGATATTTTGGCTTGTATTGATTCAAAATTGTGAACTAGCAATTGTGGGGAGATTGTAGTAGCTTGGATCTTGGAAGTATAGGCAAAGATATATGTTTGGTATTGCTATTGAAAAAATTGAATTTTGAGAAAAAAAAAATTATAAGAGATTCTCTTCTATAATATATTATAACTTTTTTTAATATAAGTTTTATAATTAAAAAATTTGATTTTGAAAAAAAAAATTATTTTTAAAACTTTTATCAATAGCAAGTTTTTATTTATAAAATTTATATTAAAAAAATCTATTATCATATAAGAGAAAAATCTTCTTTTATTTTTAAATTTTTCTTTTTAATCTTAAAATTATTCATTTCTAATTGCAATGTAATCAATGGGCACGGATCTCTTTTTCCATTTCAAGGCCAGTGATAAAAAATTTATAGCAGTGATGGTTCTTCAGAACTCTCCTAAGACGTGAGGCGTTACATGTATGTAGATTGGCCTTGCTACTAGATTTGTCGTACAGAGTTGCAGAACTAGTCACATATTTAAGTAATAACTTAAGAATAAATTTAAGAATTTCAATATTGTAACTTGTAAAGTTTAGCAGTTATAATCAAAATAAGCTTTTTGAATCAGAACTTGCTCACCTTAAATTTGGGACTTTTTGGGTTGCAGTTAGCATTAGAAAAGCAAAGGCATTGCCATTGAAAAACTTAAATAATACTTTCTCCGTCCAATTTGAATCAGTTATTTTTTTGGTCTGTTTAAAAATATAGATCTTTTTTTTAATTCTTAAGTTAATAACTAAATATTTAAAATATCATTCATTAAATAACATAAATATCGATACTATAATTAATTTTCACTTTAATTTTGAAATTATATATTATTATATAAATTTTTGTTTGAATTTCAATGCAAAATTTAAATCTTAAAAATTATTTCATTTTTATCTTTGTTTTTCATAAATGAGTCAAAGATTATTATGCATTGTATTAAAAAGACTATTAAAAATATTTTAGTTAAAAAAATTTAAAAATAATAATATTAATTGTAAAAAAATAAATTTTATAATTCTTATGAAAATTGAAAGTAGTCTGTCGGAAGGAGTAAAATAATAGTTTAAACTCCTTAAGTGGAAAGGAAAACGAAAACTACAATAGGTCAAAAGTTGAAATATTGACTGTCGTGATTCCTAGGATTGGATATTAACTTACTTTTTATTTTTTTGTGCCCTTTTTCCACGTGAAATTGATTGCTAGGCTCTTTGAAACACTTGAACAAATTGTCTACAAGAAAGGGACCAAATTAAACAAGAAAATTTAAGCAACAAAGTCTTGGAATAGAACTTCTCTTTCTTCTAACTTGAGAGAGGGTTTTTTTTTTAATATATAAATATATATTTTCAACAAATGTTACAAAGGAATCTCCATTAGATGAGTTTCAAATATTTGCAAAATGATGCAATCATTTATTGTTTGTATGAGACAAACTCAAAATTCTTGCTAATCCATAAAACACTGCAAAAATGTTGATCTTATGGAATATTTCAAGGAAAATTCTTGTTGATTTCCATGCATCACACCAGATGTAATGTATCAAGTACTGAGGAAAGACCTCATCTAATGTAATGTATCGAGTCAAAGCCAATCTGATCTGAAGATGAAAGGTTCACCCTTTTTTGATGAATTTGATCTATTTTCCCTTTCCACCCTTCTTCAAGAGCTTTATTTACATGGCCACCTAGTCAAATTGCAATTGGAACTGTAACAAACATTTTCTACACTTACTGGCAGACTAAATGCAGAAAGTCATCTTAAACACCAGTCGTATTAAAAAAAAATAAAAAGGCATTATTCCCTGGAAACTTCAATTTGGTTCCCTTTCCCACCATTAAATCAACACAAAACAACCACACAATGTTCTTTAATCTTTCTAGTTTGAAAGATTGATGGAAATGCATAACTAGCTCAACTTCACATTTTTATGGAGCTTTTTCTTGCTGTGGGTACGGGTTCCCTACCCAAAGCAAACAAACCTTTAGGACTCTGTTTATTCATTGGACAATGTTGGACTAGGATAGTTAATTCTAAGTTTAGAACCTCTTTTGATTTTGACAAAGGAGATTGATCATTACTAATATTTTTATTAAGTGTTGATCTTGTAGAAAAATAATTCTCGCAATCAAGGATTCGCGACTGCGACTCTTGAGAAGACTTGCCAAAAATCAGACAGACTAAATCGCGGAGTCATTCTCGGCCGCGAACAAGCAAAATGAAGCAAACAAAAAATGACAGATGAATTCACGATCTGTGTCGCGTCGGAGTCGAGACCGCAATTTTTTACTGTAAAAATTACAGATTTTGACAGATTATTTTTCGGTTAGAATCGCGGTCTACACAAATGAATTAGCGACCGCGACTTATGCTGGCTGAAGAAACACAACGGCTATATTTTCCTAAAACACTATTGAAAACTAGCCGTTATAAAACTAGCCGTTACAAACTAGCCATTAGAAAACTAGCCGTTAGAAACTAGCCGTTAGTTTCTTTGGTGGAATTTGGGTATAAATAGTCCACCAAGCATTAAGAGCAAAGATTAAGAGATTTATGGTCTAAGAAGAATTTTTACAAGTGAAAAA
>CATIWR010326946.1:0-19959 GCA_949677035.1 Omphalea diandra | reverse complement strand
CATACCTCACGAATTGCCCCTCATTTCTGACCCTAATTGTCAGATATAAACTTATTATAACAATATAAAATCATGGTGCTTTATTTCTATTGGTTGGAAGTTCACTTTTCCTCTTTTAGTCCCTCTTCTTCACTCCTTAAGCATCTTTATCCATCTCTCAATCCTTAAATGCTCCTTATACTCTTAAATAAGCTCTATAACACCATTATTTATGATGCTATAACATGCACATAACATAAGGCAATTTTCCATGCAGCTATACAAATACTACATATATGTTCAAGTGTCCCAAATATAACGGTGCAAGTGTCATTGTCATGCTTCTACAAATCGCATGACTAAATGATCATTTATCCAATACATATGTTCATGTGTGATTTTCATATCATTTATGCAATGAATATGTTCATGTGATAATGCCAATAAATGTGGATAGAGATGTTACAATATATATGTCAATTACTGATGTTTCGGTGTCATTGGACATAGTATAGGTACAGTATATTTCGTTTATGTTCAGCAACTATTTTGCACGAGTGTTTCCAATGTAGTGTCTTTTCCTTAAATAATAATAATAAGTGAAAATATTTTCAGATTTTATATCAATAGATAAGATGAAAGTGAGAGCAATAAATTTAGAATTATTAAAGTGAGAGCAATAAATTTAGAATTATTATTTTATTTTTATTATTAATTTTTTAAAAAATAAGACTACTTGTTATTGCTTAAAACTTATAAATTATTATTATTATTATTACCTAAAATAAGATCTAATTAAGTTAAAAATAATTATTGGTGTCTGACGAAATTTAAATTTAAATTTTGTATTCGATTGTATGAAGTGAAAAATGGACGGTGATAGAATTGAGCTTTTTGCAAAATGGCATTTTAAGTGTGCAAACCAATGACTATAAAAAGTCAATTATATTCTCCTATTAGTATTTGAGAAAAATATGATATTTATTACATTATTTATACTATTTTCTTCTTTTTTTCACTGTTTGCTTCCATTATTGCCCTAATTACAGCCAGTTAGCATTGAATCAATTTAAAATAATTCACTGTTTGCTGACCCTAAACTTAAAATATTAGGGCAATAAATTAACTGTTAAAAAAAATAATTCACTGTTTGCTTCCATTAAATTTAAAATATTAGGCCCTAATATTAAAAGAAAAAAATAATTCACTCTTTGCTTCCATTAAATTAACTGGTCCTAATGAGGCCTAATTCTTCCATTATTAATAAATGAATCAATATGATCTAATTTTTAATATTTTTTTATTTTTAATTATTATAAATGTATTTTTATATTCTTTAATTTTAAAAAATTTAAATTTTATTTATTATTGAATCAATTTAATTTAATCAAATCTATCTAACTGTAATATGGTCAGCTAACTGGTCCATACTGCTTGCAGCCATATTGTTGGTTGTCCACTATTTGGTTTGCACTAGTTTTCATTGATTTTTGTCTTTACAAATTTTAATAAATTCAATTTTTGAAAAAAAATCACAATTGAACAAATCAAATTAATTAATTTTTATTAGAAAATAATTTTTAAAACAAATAATTTAATATAGATTTATCCTAAAAATAAATTGTATACTACTCTATGTAATTCTTCAATTTTATTTTCATTGATCAACATTACTCTATGATTGATATAAGAGTTATTAAAAAATAAAAGATAATATATTATAATACTATTTATATGATTTTCTATTTGAATACAATATATAAAGAGAAACTTTGAGTTAAGCTATTTTTTAATTATATTCACTTCTTTTGCAAATATTGAGTTGCGTATCTCTTGACCTGTATTCATAACAATTTTTTAAAGTTTTATGGAATGAAATACTATTATTTATAGAATTAATCTTTTTAATTTTACTGCATCAAAATTCTAGAATAATTATAAATAATTTTAAATAGAAATCTCATTTTATATTTTATATTGAACGAATAAATAAATAATAAATAAATAAATAAATAAATATATATATATATAAGAGCATATTTAAAGAATTTTCTCCATTGTTGAATGATTCTTTATAACTTTTTTGATGAATACATTTTATTTTTCCTATAAAAAAAATATGATAGATAGCAAAGTTTTAAAATTCTGCCCAATTATTGACTTGTCAAAGTCAAAACGTCAAGGATAAGAGGTTCAACTAGAATCGAATAAGAATTCAATCAGAATCAAGTTAAATATTTATTAAATATTATATAAAATATAAAATTAATACTTTTATAATATAAATTATAAAATAAATAAAAATAACATTAGATTTAATAGATTTTATTAAATTATAATATAATCAGTAAATATTTAATATAAATATATCTCTTTAAATATAATTAATGTTTTAAATTTAAAATATTTTCTAAAAATAATTTAAAATATCATAAACTAATATTCTTGTACAATAATATGAATAATGAAATAAAATTTAGCTCATAATAAATTCATTGATAAAAAATAAAAATAATTAATAAATATTGACTATTTTTTATGATTTAAAATTTTAAAATTATATATTGATAAAGTTAAAAGATAAATTTTAATTTTTTTGAAAAATATCAATTACTTTATTAATAAAATTTTAATATATTACATTAATTGAATATATAAAAGAAATGTTTTTTTGTAATATATAATAAGTTTTGTAATAAAATCACACAATTACGAGATTGAATGGATGGTATATCAACATGATGCTTGAATTATTTTGTTCAGAGACACTATAATACAAAATAATTTTTATTGAGGTGATGCGACAGCCCCAGCAGCAGCATTATCAACCTCAACCAAATTAAAATAATCGCTGGAACCATAATTGGGTTCACTCGTTAAATACAGTTTTGATTTCGGGGTTTAGTTAGATTTTTTAGTTCATCGGTTAATTTGATATGTCTGATTTTAATTTGATAATCATGCACTAGTTCATGAATTAATTGATTAATTTATACAAATTATTTTAATTTTATTTAAATACGATTTGATTTCAAATCGAACAGATATTTAATTTGATTTGCAAATTTTTCAATTAAATTGATCGATTTGATTCAAATTTTATAATCAAAGTTGATAGAAATATAAAAATTAATAACAAAAATTAGTTACATAAATTAATAATATATAGATTAGTTAATAATGTTGTGGTTGAGAATATATAATTTTTAAATACAATAAATGTCTTGCATAAAAAATTTGAATTTTAAATTTCAAATTTAAAAATTTGATTATGAAAGGGTAATGATATGAAGACACAAAATTTAATTTAAAATTACATAATTATTGCTATTGATTTATACATTTGTTGTGACTCAATCTAATTCCTATAGATAACTATATAATGTAAATAAGTATCATATTTCTCTTCAATAATAATGAAAGTGTATAAATAATTTTTTTAATAGTTATTGATCTGTATTAAATTCATATTGACTTGAACCGATAAAAATTACTCTCATTATCTTAAACTAAATATCGTTTAAGATTTTTTCATGCTAATTAAGGATTAAATTTATTGCATATATAAAAGACTAAACTACCCTTATATTAATTATTTTCTTACTTACTATTTATAAATTTCTAAAAAAAAAAACAATTATTACTATTACGTTGTTATAGAAATTTAAATAAGAGTATATATAGAAAAAGTTAATTAATTGTTAATAAAAAATTATAAAACGACAAATATTATAGGATAATAATTTATCTCTAAAATCACATTTAATTTGAAATAAAAAATATTATTGTTTAAATACATCATTAGATACATTATAATTTGACTCACGTATTAAATATGGTTTTAAATGAATGCAAAAGTAATAGAGTGAAATGTTGAACTCAACTGTCTTTATCGTAAATCCAACTACTATAAAGATTCAGAGTGTGCATAGCTATTAGATAAAATCGATCAAATTGAAAAATTGAATTGGAAATAATTGGTAATATCCTATCCAAATAAAACTTGAACTATATTGAATCAAATTGACTTAAATAACTAAAGTGTATGTGCATATATAACATATTATACTTATAAAATAATATATTTATACTATAAGATATTATATGCCTTAAAATTTATATTTCAAACTTAATATATATATATATAAATTATTTAAAAATTTTTCAAATAATATAAATATATACACTATATATAAGTTATATAATTTTAAATAAACGTCACAATAAAAATAAAAATGATTAAATATTACTTAATACAATTTTTTGATAGTTATTTATGAAATTTATTTATCAATTAAAATAATAAATATAAATAAATAAATAATTTTATAAAATAAAAATAAAAAATTGAATTAAATTAGGTTAAAACTTGAAATTGTCTGAACTAAACCAAATTGATATTTAAAATTATTTTCTAAATATTTATAAATAATCAATTAAAAAATGAACTCCACCATCCCAATAGATATTAAATGGTGAAGAATGTATTGACCTTGCCCATGGAATTGTATGACTTTTCTTATGGCTTTTTATCATTAATTTTTCATTTAACTATGCTATATAATATAATTTCCAAATAATGTTACTAATGTAACAATTTACTGATCCAATTCTAGCTCTTGATATAAAATTAAAATTCAAAATACTAATACCTCCTAATTTGTCAAATATTTTATAATATTCTAAAAAAATCTAGCTACAATAACTAAAATTTATATTTAATTAGTTTGTCAGCTATATAACATAACTTAAGAAAAACATACAATATAGTAACAACTTTTAACAACAATACACTGCTACTACTAACAACTTTTAACAACAATACACTACTACTACTATTATTATTATTATTATTGTATATAGTTAAAATAATAATTTATGTATCAATTAAATTTAATTTTTTTAAAAAATTTTAAATGTATATATTTCACATCGATTTAATACATTTAACAAAGTTATTTTTTAACACAATTAAATTTTTTTTTTCATTTTTTGTCCATCCTAAATGTGATCCATAGAAAACAAATAAATATAGTAGCAACTTTAAGAAAAAAAATGTTTTTTTTATCATATATAATTAGAATGTATTCGAATTAATTTAAGTATTAATTAAAATTAAAAATTTCTCTTTAAATAATTTATCATAAGCATATCTCATACTGGCCTCAATTATTTAAAGACACTATTTCTTTCAAAGTGTTAAATATTAAAAATTGACCAAAAAATTGAAATTAAAAAAAACAATGATCACAACAAAAAAAAGGGGTATAAAATGCAAAAATAGCTTTTTTTTTTAATTAAGAAAGAAAAAGTTGGATCCAAGTGTGCATGAATGCATCCATCTGCTAGCTTACATTGCTGTGTTGTCGCCTATAAATATCACACGTTATAACAAAATTCCTCCAATTTCTATAATATACATTCAAATCCTTCCCGCAATATTTTTAACTAAATCCACGTCGAATTCCCCCTAAAATGCTGCCGTACGCCACCCTCGACGACGCGGCGGCGGCCCTTGGTCGGAACCTCACGTTCGCCGAGACATTGTGGTTCAATTACTCCGCCACCAAGTCCGATTACTTCCTCTACTGCCACAACATTCTTTTCCTTTTCTTGATATTCTCGGTCGCGCCTATGCCACTTGTTTTCATCGAGCTCATGCGATCGGCTGGATTCGACAAGTACAAGATTCAGCGCAAGGTTAAGCTTTCCTTGTCCGAAATGTTTAAGTGCTACAAGGATGTCATGCGCATGTTCTTTCTTGTCGTGGGTCCCTTGCAATTGGTCTCATATCCTTCAATCAAGGTCAGTTTTTTCCTTTTATTTTTTTGCAATCGTTTTTATTATTTGTCAGGATTTATTCAGATTTGGGTGATGTGGAATTGTTATAACATTTGGTCTTTAGTGTTTACCATTGGAATTGGATTTGCGGATTTTGTTTGATATTAGGTAGTCTATTCTTTTTTTTTTAGCTCAATTTTTCTATTTAGTGGAGTTTTCTGGGATTTGCATTGATTGGTAATGTTAATTTCTGATTTCTCATTTTATGCGAGATATGCAAAGATTTCGGTGTTTCGGTTCTGGGATTTGTTTTATAGGATCATGGGGAATTACTGAAATGTGGATTTGCATTATTCTTTAGGTCTACTACAATGAGGTTTATGGAGAATAAAATTTTGTGTGCTTTTTTTTTTTCCCTGGCCTTTTAAGAAGCTGTTGGTAATTATTACTAATGGCTTTTTAGTTAGTATATTTATGGAATTTTTATTGGTTTTATTGTTGGTTGTTGGGTAATCATTCCAAAAGTTTGATTCTTTACAATGATGATTGTGGCGTTTTGAATGTTTTGAAAATTTTTTTGGTCCCAATTCTCTGCTAATTAAATGATATTTTTTGACAATATTTTGATTTGCGGGTTTGATTCTTGCGTCTACATAGATGATTGGGATTCGCACAAGTTTGCCACTGCCTTCGGGATGGGAGATTTTTCTACAGTTACTGGTGTATTTCATGGTGGAGGACTATACCAATTATTGGATCCACAGGTTTCTTCATGGTAAATGGGGCTATGAGAAAATTCACTGTGTTCATCATGAATACGCTGCTCCTATTGGTTTTGCTGCTCCATATGCACACTGGGCTGAAATTTTGATTCTAGGAATTCCATCCTTCCTTGGGCCAGCAATGGTTCCTGGGCACATGATCACATTTTGGTTATGGATTGCTTTGCGGCAGATTGAGGCAATTGAGACACACAGCGGGTACGCATGCTTCGCATTTCTTAAGATTTGAGAGCCCTTTTGTGCTTTTGCTGATTGTGACAAAATGATGCCAACTTTTGAATTACTTCATTTCTTTTTCTTTTGTTATAGAGTTTTTACTAAAGTATCAGGGGATTTCAAGTGTCTTCATTAGTGGCCTGCCTTTTGTTGATCAGAACTAGGATTAGCATGACATTTTTTCTTCTTTAATCTCTTTCTTTATTGGTTTAAATTTTTTGTTGAGTTGATTGTTGTTGATTTCTAAACTAAAAATTGACAATCTTTTATGTAAGCAGATTTTAGAATTAGGATATGAAATGGCAATATCTTTAATATCTTACTGGAAAGCGAGATGATTTCTTCCAGAGCAAGCAATAGCTCTTTACTCTTTACGAGTATCAAATTCTCTTTGCTTTTATATTTTCTTTTCTAAAAGTAAAACTTACTTTTCTTTGAAGATGGATGGATGGATGGATGGACAGTGTGATTACATGATAGGTGTCAGTACTCCTCTGTCTAATATTGCTTTGATCAACTACTCAATTCTCACATATGCAAAAGTACAAATGTGGTAGTATATTTGTTATCAAGGATTGTACCACTGAGATCAAGTTCCTTGAAAATTGACCACTCAACTACTTGACCATATTTTGGTATTGTGTTTCTAGCTGTTAGTTAAGGTCATGACTATAGCCGTCCACATTGCATATTTCTCAATCCTCGCACAGGCTGACCACCATGAAGAAAGGCACAAACATGGACTGCTAAATGAGAATGAACTTGAGAAAACATCAATTCAGCATATCAACATGGTCTTAGGGATTATCTTTTTTCTTTTTGTAGTTTTATCATTGTTGGCTCATGTGATGTGCTATGCTCATTTGCTTTTCTTTCTTTCTTTTTTTTTTTGTTAATGTCATGTGATTTAATGGTTCCTCCAGATCTGCATGTGACTCGATGAATCTGGGAAGTGGGATCTAAACAACTTTTTATTAGTTAAGCATTAAGCTTGTATGATCCTATGTAGCATATGGTTCCTTTCTACCTACTGGTAACTTGTGTATAGAATTTTATAACAAGAACAAATTTGAAATCTTTATTGATTTTTGGAGAATAAAGAGGGTTTTAGCATGTCAACTGGATTGCTGAATTACATTTCTCAATTGATGGCTACCTACATATATCTGTATTTTGCTTTATGGGGTTGGTGTTCGGATTATTTCAAAATATAGAGCTGCAAGAGAAGCATGCAGCTAAATTCGAGTTCTTAGAATTTGTTTTCACCATTCCTGGTGGTGTCAAGGAATTTGTTTGTTGGGATTTCTTTTTTGTCTCTCCCGAAAATGGATATCTCCAGCAAAGAATTTAAAAACTGATCTATAGCATTATCCTCTTTTGTAATGCTGCATAAATCAATGGGACATTAGAGTGACTAAAGATGGGATCTTTATGAAATTAAAATGAAGAGGCTTGTGAAGCAAATAAATTCTCATATTCCTTTTTTTCCCCTTCAAATATGATATTCATTTGGTTATGGCAATTTTTTCAATTTGTTTTGCACATTATTAGTGATATATAATATACATTTCTTCTTTTGTTTATTACTGCTCATAGTAAGAACATTTCCCAAGTTCTCTTATGCTGGACTTTTCTTACTTTATTAATCTGTTTTAATTAATGTCTGGAAGCCAGACTGGACTGGCCAGTCAGATAAATAAAACTGGAAACTAGGCTATTGGCCGATTCAATTAGATTTGGAGTAGTGTTTTTAAAATTATTTATTTTATATTTAATATTTTAGATATATTTCCATTTTATAAATATTTTTTCTGATTTTTTAAAGTTATTTTGATGATATTGTCATAATTTTTTTTTAACCATTGAACTGCATGGTTAAATGGGTTGGACCAGCTGAATCGGGAATTGGCCAGCCGACCAGTTTGCTGACTGGTCCAGCTTTAAAAAACACTGGTTTTAATTTTAAACAGCAGCATAAGATTGCATAATCTTTCAAGTGCTAATCTTCATATCATGTGCAGATCTTTAAACTACTGGGGCTCATAGAGTATATCATATTCTGTCTGCTTGTGCAGGTATGACTTCCCTTGGAATCCCACCAAGTATATTCCTTTTTATGGTGGTGCAGATTACCATGATTACCATCATTATGTTGGAGGGCAAAGCCAGAGCAACTTTGCTTCGGTCTTCACCTACTGTGACTTTATTTATGGAACTGACAAGGTAATTGGACAACCTTGTAATTAACTGTGTGCATTGTAATAACATTTCACCTGATTAATTGTTTGTGGTTATGTTTCTTGATTAGGGCTATCGGTATCAAAAGAAGGTACTTAGCAAGGTAAACCTACTGCACTCTTCTGGATTGAAGCTGATATTAAATATTAAATATCTACATTTTTCTAATAAACAGAAACTCAGAAAATAATCTGTTGCATGAAGCAGGCTAACTAATATAACCATGCTTTCTGCCTTCAATTTGGTATAATTTTGTTCTTGATTACCATTTTCCTCTTCTTATCAAATTCAGTTGAAAGAGGGACAGAAAAGTGGTGGTCAACAGAATGGAGGTTCATATACTCAAAATCTTAAATTTGACTAGCTGTGGAGCTGCTGAACTCTTCTTCAGATCAATGCGATTAGGATAAATTTTATGGAAACTCTGATTACAAGTTGACATCAATGCGCTAGTCTTGGTTGATTAAGAAGTTTTTAGAATTGCAGGTGGAGATTAACTGTGATTTGTGTAGCATGAGGGGGGATCTAGTTTTTGCATGTTAAGTTTATGAGTTTGGGATTTTATTAATGAAGTTCAGTGGATTGGGATATCATGGTTTGTGGAATGAAGTGTTGTTTAGCTTTTGTTCAACATCCAATTATAGAAATTGCGATAAATTCATGTTTCCTCTTGTAACTTCAGATACTATATTCATTCTGTGTATTCTCGGAGAAAATTCAAGATATTTTATTGAAGTTTCTGCCCTAGAGTGAGTTACTCGAGGGATTGGGAAATGAGATTTCAAGGTACTCTCTTTCTTGATTCTGAAGCCTGAGCTCACTACTCACTTGGATGCCAACTCTTACTATTGTAAGATATGTACTTGCAGGATTTATGTTTTTTTGAGCAGATGAGATAACATTAACAATAATATAATAACTTTTGCATAAGGAAAGAGAGCATTGCATAACCTATCAGCTGAACAGAACATAGAGCAAAAAAGAACATAAACTCATTGCACAACAATAATGTCATCTCTCTCCTTGTACTTTGCCGCATGATCCCCCTTCAATTTCTTGTCAGTCATGGATGCTCTCAACTAGTCAGTCGAAAGAATGGTTTCCATTGGAGTCACTAAAGAATGCATTAAGCTTGCTGTTTCATTCTTGACACCTTTTGCATCCACATCTTTCAGTTGGGGAGCTGTAACAGGTTCCTCACCACCATTTCCAGCCTCTGATAGAAGACTCAATTTGCTTATCTGTGGAAACTAGAAAATGTGCATCCCATGGAGCCGTTTTAACGGTCCATTGTACGGACCATAAAATTACGGTAAATACTAACTGTTCAAGAGACAATACCAAGCCCGTCTAGCTCAGTAGGTAGAGCGCAAGGCTCTTAACCTTGTGGTCGTGGGTTCGAGCCCCACGGTGGGCGTGTTCTTTTTGCAAACTATCTTCATTTTGTGGGCCATTTTGACAATCGCCTCTCATTTTGGACTCTGTATAATGTAGCCCAGAAAAATACACCACCGCTGGGCCTTTAAACTTTTGTTCAATTTTTTTTCTCTCAGATTTTATTTACATTTTTTTAATCAATCCAGAAAATAATTTCCACCATCGAATATTACTTTTGCTTGGATGATTACACACTAAAAATCAACTAGAAATTACTTTACAACGTCTGAATGTATTTTTTTTCCCCATTAAATAAGACTATTATCATTTAATCCTATAACAATGTCTTTTTCATCTGTAGGTCAACATAAAAGAAAGTTCAAGATATGGTAAATCATAAATATTACATTTGTGCTGTCTCTTTAGATTTTTTTTTCTTTAAGTTTATACTTTCTAGAAGCATGAAAATATAATATGAACAAAAACATTTTGGCCAAAGATAGATAAGCAACACCTCACACTTGTGAAATCGAAGTTTCAGAACATTAGTGATTATTTGAAAGATAAGTTTCCAAATTCACATACAAAAATATATATATTTGTGAAGGACCCAAATGCGTTGTCCAGAGTTGAAGGTGTTTTGTAAGGTCATTTTAGGGGAGACTCAGAGCTAAAGGACTTTGTGAGGTCAATTCAAGGGAAACTCAGAACATGTAATTAATGCATAGCCTCAAGAACTATTTTGCTTCAATCTTAAATTCGAAATTCCTTCATCGTAGTATCATTTTCCTGAAAGCTTTACTTGTCTTGTGTGAATGAATAGTGTAATCGGGCGGTGGCTTCGGTGAATAAAGCATTCGTCAATGAATTTTTTTTTTTAATTTTTACGTAGTCTTATTTATTTTTAAAAAATAAAGGTTTCATTTGATTAAAGAATTTCATTTTCAGGGAAATAACTTTTGAGAAAGAGTACTTTTTCAAAAGTTATTTTTGTAAAAAGTGGAGTTTTTATATGTTTGATTCACATGTTTTTTCTTAAAAAAAATATCAATTTAACATTGGATTAACTTATTAACTTATAAGGAAATATATTATAGAACATTATATTATTTGTAATTATTAATATAAATATTTTTTATTTTATTAAATAAATTTAATTATAAAATAATTGTAAAATATTTTAGATAATTTCTCTCAGTTTCCGTAAAATATTAGAAAGTGGTACTTATTGGCTTTTATTTTAATAAGTTACTTCATCTTTATTGAAAATTTAAATACTTAAACAGAAAATATAAGTTCATTTGACTTTATATTTTCTAAAAATAATACCTTTTTTTATCCAACCCCTTGCAACACAAATGAAATATAAATAAATAATTTACTGAGTTCATTAGTAAGTATGACTTCTTCAAAAAAAGTTGATTGAATTACCCCAAATATCTCAATACTTTTTTAGTATACTAGTTTTTATTAGTATGGTAAAATATTATTGTAATTTTTATAGTATTATTTTAGAAATTGATAAATAAATCAAATAAGAAATTAATATAGTTTCTTAATGAAAATTAATAAATCTAAACAATAAGTTACAACTTTACAAGAAATAGTTTTCATGAAAATGTGATTTTGTATTTTTTTTTTTTTTTTGGGAGAAGTAGAGATCGTTCAACCAACCAAACAAGACTGAAGTTGCATAGGTGCAAAATTCCATATATATCAATAAATTCTTCTCTCTTTGGGGGGGAAAAAAAATTAGGACCCAAAATATGTTGTATTGTCGTCCTGAGGCCCATCAATAGGACAATAGGTCCAACGAGGCCCATAGTTTAGCCAATTAGCCATAGAAAAGAAAAGTAGCAGACAAGGAAATTGAAATTGGCAGCATTATTGTCCAATTAAGTTAATCTAAAGTGATTTCCAGGTGTAGATTACCAATTTTCACCTCAGGATGGGGTCCAACAATTATGTGCTTCACAATAGCCAGCTGTTCTAATTGCAAACGCAAGTTTCATCGCTGAACAATTTCATTGGTCCCTTTCTTTCTTTATTTTTTTTACACGATTTTTTTTTTCAACTTTTGATAAAGAGATCAGTAAATTTGGTGAGGAAATTTATCGTATGATTATTATTTCTTACACCCAATTGGCTTCTTTTTATGGGCATCATTTGGGGAATATTATCTCGTACATCTTTTATCATACACGTGGATATAATCCCTTTGGCAATCATGGGGTCCCAGCAGCATTACCAAGTTGCTATTTGCATAATACGATGAAAAATCATTTGTAGTCTACATAAACTTTTGATGACTTAGTAAACAAAATTTTCAACTTAGAACTCAAAATTTTCCTTATAATAGACAAAGAAAAATTTCTGTCACGAATTAATGCAAGAAGACTCGTTTTGTTTGATAAATGGTGTGTGTGTGTGTGTGTGTGTGATGGTTACTTGAAAACAGCAGTCATAGTGTGTGTTACATGCTCCACTTCAACACATAACTAAGGAAAAGATTGTACTAGAAAAGGAAAGGAACCTAAACAACATTCTACAAGAAAAATATGGTCAACATTTTCAAATCCTCGTAATTCTATCTTTAAGAATTTAAAAAAATAAATAAATAAATCTATGGTGAAGCTACAAGGAATTTTCCTGATTTAAAATGATAAGACCAATAATTATCATTAATTAAATACTGATATTAAAGAGTAATATTTATAATTTTAAGAATTAAATTGATTGAGTGATTCATTTTTCAATAGGAAAGCAAGTTTTTGTTACTTATATATACTTGAAATTAATATATATGTAAATCCTAGAAGCTGTTCATAGAGATTTTTTTTTTTATTATTGTTGACAGTTTTTCTTTATCGTTGATGATAATCAACTCTATCTTTTCGCTCTCTATCTCTCCTTTCTTTTTTTTTTTCTTATAGTTTTTTCTAATCATAATAAATAATCAAATCATATTTTCTATTTTATTTGTATGAGTTGATTAGAATTTATAAATTTTGACAATAAAATCTTGTTATACTTCTTTAGTAGTGAATTTGAAAAAATATATGACAAATCAAATATGTATAAAAGAAATTCTTATACTGTTAAGATTTCATTATTCAAAAATGAATCAAGACTTTCCAATAATGAAAATGAATTTATTTGATTAAAAATTCGTTTAAGATTTTATATTAGATTTATTTTTCTTAGTTGTTTGTTAATTTTATTGATGAAATATTATGTATTTTGTTTTGTCTCTCTTGATATGAGTTTGTTTGTTTTTCTATATGAGAATTTATTTGTCTTTCATCATAAGAGTTAAAAAAAAATTGAGTTTTATATTCAAAAGATCAGACTTATTTAAAGGTTCATTAAATGACAATAAAGTCGATTTGTGACTCAATATAGTCACTGAATGAAATATATTTTTTGTCGATATGACAATCACAACAACAAAAGTATTGTATATAATTATTTCGTCAATATGATCAATGAAAATAAAAAAAATATTTTTATAATAAGATTGTACGCTTAGACGTAGTTAAATTTACTTATTTGTTGCAAATTATACTTATTAATATTTATTAATGAAAGATTTTTTTATTTCATAAAAATTAATATATATGTGTATCAGGAAAGATATTAGCATTTCATTTTATTTTGATATTTAGAATTTTAAATTAAGAATAATAATTCTTTGATCATCTTTTTTGATGAATTTTGAGACTTAAACTTATCTTTTATTTTAATAAGATGAGATGAAAATTTTAATTTATAATAATAAAAGATCATATTATTGATTATGACTTTTAGGAGTTCATAACAAGAGTTATATTTTGAAATACATTAAAATTTTTATTTGATAAATATTTAATGATAACATGCAAACTTGTGAAACATTTGATACGTATGATAATAGTTTTCTATGTTTTTGATAGTTATATAATATTTATTAATCGAGAAACATATATTGTTAATATTTCTTTTGCTATTTTTTTAAAAAAATTATGATTATCTTTTCTTATATAACACTATAAAATCACATACTCTCAATAATAAGTATAAACACAATGAAACATATGATTTATACATATATTATTTTTAAAAGAAATAAATAATAAATTTAAAAATAATATGTGTATATTAAATAATTATTTGTTAATTTAACTTGTTCATAATAAAAAAAAAGTGTTGCATTATATATTAATAATAATTTTGAGTATATGTATTATAATTTAATTAAAGTCTAAGTATTCTATTATGGGTATTATTATATTTTAATACATTTTTATTTAACTAATTATGATTATAATATATTTTAAATTTTTATGTATTCAGTGGTCAACAATAGTTTACAAAATAACTAAAATTATATAAAATATTTATAAATTAAATACATCAAATGCGAATGTATGATTACTTTATATATATTATAAGTTAAAATTTACTGATGTATAATAATAAACTTATAAATAGATAGAGAATTTGAAGAACACTTTATGGGGGGAAAAAGTCAAATCATGATCATAAGTTATAGGAAGAACAATTTAATTAATATATAAAAATTTAAAATTTGTATTAGGGGATTTTAGATAAACTCAGATTTCATTGAGTAAAATAGAGGACTTGTAGAAACAAAAAGCAATTTCTACTGTAGTATAGATGAGCATTTCATATGTAAGAGAGAGAAAATTGAATTCATGATGATCAATCCAAACAAAAAACAGTTACTTGCATTAATGGAAAGGCAGTAATTGATAATGAGAAACCAACTTAGAGACTACACATTAAACTCTTCTTTCTGCATTTACAACTTTTAATAATGCCAATAAAATGTATATATTTTAAATCTTTTGCTTTTGCCTTAAACACACAAACAACTGCAAGATATTAATATTAGATAGCAAAAGTCTGCGATATTATGTATATACATGTAATCAATATATGACCAATAGTTTAAAAAATAATATTTAAAGTTAGATAATTTTATTTAAATAATTAATTGAATTGACACATGACCTATTTTACTACATTTAAATAATATTTAGTAGAATGTAACATAACATAATCAAATGCAAACTCAATAAACTATTAAATTAAATTTTCTTTTAGTTATATTACATCACATTTTATTCCATCCTACTAAACATACATTATTTTTAGTGTAGCAAAAAATTTTGGTAATGATAATATTAAATATTATTATCTTTTTTTGTTGAGTATAATTGGTTTCAAATGTCAAAAAAAAGAAAAGAAGACTATTCGTTTATAAGAACTGCATGGTTTTTGTACTGGTACGTGGAAAGGATATGTCTCCTCTGCAAATGGGATTTTCTCTTTAGTATACTTTTCTCTTGCTGTGGAGACCTTTGCTGTTCATTTGTAAGTTAAAAAGAGGTTGTGGGTTGCCATCACCACATTAGTTCCCATATTATGGTGAAAATATATATATGAGTCTGTTGCATGGTGATATTGTAATAATATTGGAGTTGTTGGTTGATGATTTGAGCAGGTAACTGGAAATCTAGAGTTGTTGGGTGCTCTTTCTGATAAAAGGGTATTTTCTCCATTACGGTGCAGATTTGGTGAAACCTATCTAAAGCTAATATACAACCTCAATCCCAACAACAAAACAAAGTATGTTGCTCCATTAATATGTGCTATATACAAATTTTTATTATTATTAATTTTTTTTCTTGGTAGGCCTATATGTCAGTTGCAATCACTTGAAGGGACCCTAAAATCAGCATATGGGATGGGATGGAAGTTCAATTTTTTTTTTTTTTTTACTTGTATTATAGAGGAAAGTAACTGTAAAGATCTAAAAATGTTACTTGAGTTGGAAAGACACAGAACTAGAAGGGACAAAGACTTGGTAGGAAAAATGGTTTGAAAGGAAAAAGACCAAATTCATAGTAAGCACTTTAAAGTTTGAAAATGACAAGGGGAAACAAAATTTTCCTTGTCTTGAATTGAAATCCATCATCCTGATTCTGATTCCTAGATGTTTATTAAGGTGTTGTATTATGCATAGTGATATATGAACAGGATGCTGGAGACCAGTCCATATGACCTAATATTCAAAATTTCCCTTTTATGAGCATACATACAGAATTTTTAGGTACCAAGTCACTATAATGTCACAGGCCAGTGAGACTAATTTGGACTTGGCTCATAGGCTCTAATGGGCACTGTCCTCTTATAACTCAAATTCGCAAGTCATTAACCAAATTAGGGTTTCGATTTCCTGTTGGGGTCTAAATTTAAATGGATTAAAAAATATTGTTGTCTTTGGGAGGTGGATGACAGTCACAAGAAGTTATGGTTATATTGACTCATTGGATATTGACCACTAACCTCATCTAGTACATAATTACCACCTCCATTGGGTAGATAAGGATACCTGGTTTCTTACGTTCATTTGGTCATATGCTCCACCTTTCCATTTAATAAGAAGTGATAGCCAAGGACATCCTTTTCGTTTTTTTTTTTTAAACACTATGGGTAAATTTCTTTTTTTAATGTGAATTACGTATTAACTCCTCCCCAACAATAAAAATATTTCTTCTTGCCCTATCGAACAAAGTATTTTTTTTAAAAAAAATAAAATTTCAGATTGGGTTTTTAAAAAATTGAAAATAAATAAGTAGATTAGAATTTATATTTTTTCCATTAATTTATGTAACTCTAATAAAATATTTGAACTAAATCAACTATGCATAGATTTTTTAGTTTGGTTAATAAATTTAGAGAATTCGATTCTTCTTCCTTCTGGGATATTGATCAGTTATGTGTATGACGTTATTAACTATGATAATGCATATGTAGAAAAATAGAGTTAAAAATCATATTGTGGTGTGGAGATAGTTATCTTTATTTTTCCTTTTTGATTTCTTGAACATAGAGAAGTAACCATAATATTTTTTTTATGTAAATTTCAGATCTTATTAAAAGAATTTTGACTTTAAGCCTTAAATTTGAATTAAAGGACTATCTCTTCAAATACCCTATAATTAACAAATGTCCTCTCTTTTCATGAATAATTATAAATAAAATATTCCAAACAAAAAATTGTTATGAACTTATACAATAACAAACATTCTCCCCATTGAACAAAAAATAAAATCAATGAATGGTTCCTTCCTCCATGTGCGTGTGGCTAAGAGAAATAAGAAATGATCTCCCTTTGTAATTACTTACCACTTGAAGCATTGGATGAGTCGCACACTAGAAATGGTCTTGCTCTTGGACCCTCCATTATCCACATGCAATGCAACTCCTTTCAGGAAACACAACTTCTTTCATTTTTTTTTTTCCTTCCTACGATTCTATTGCACTAACTTCTGTAACTGCGTCTAATGTCTGTAATTTTTTTATATATATATATTTTAAATTCAGTGCTAAGTGATTTAATTTAGCTTCAATTATTATATCTTATGATTTTAATTTGATTCTCGAGTTGTTAGTTTTATGAAAGAAATTTTAAGGTATGTAATGATATTATCAAAAGCATCACAAAAGATTAATACAAATATGTTGAGCGTGTGTATATATATATATATGATTTAGCTCTAAAAATGTTGTTAGAGCTACACTCTCTCCATCACACACAAAACGACCTACCAAGTCAACAAAATAACAACAAAGGGTCCTATACCAGAAAGTGGGAAATGGGGTATTATTATTATTGCCCTAAAATGACTTGTAGTGAATATCCAAAACCTCTATTTTACCCTAATAATCTATGCTACCAAACCCTTAGACCCATTTTTTTTAAAAGAAAAACTACAAAGAAAGTATAATATGTGATTAAATAAAAGGGAAAAAAAAAATCTCAATTCCATTGATTGCACATTGGCATTTGGTGAACTTTTTCAAGCCAAGAAAAAGAAAAAGAAAAAGAAAATTCTGAAATGGTTTGCCTTGGTCAACACTGCCATAGAAGAACAAGAACAATAGTTTTATAAAAAAAAAAAAAGAGAACAATAGTTTCAAAATTCCTAACTTGCCCTTTTTATGTCCATATTCTCAATAAAAACCCCACATGAACAACAATAAGTCACAGAAGGAAACTCCAAAAAATTAATACTACTTGCAAAATATCCAATATTTAAATAATTATATACTAATAAAATAAAATTTAATTAAATTTTTAAAGAAGGAAAATAAAAAAGAAATAAAAGGAAAAAAAACAGACAAGAGGGCCCTTCCCTACAATACGAAAGAAAGAAAGAAAGAAATAATAAAAAAGCACAAAAATAAAAATGAAAAATAAAAGCACAAAAACATGAAAGGGATGCCATAACTTAGAACCTTTTGAATGGGCGTGTATTCCACTCTCCAATGACCACAAACTGACAGCCTATGTCTGTAGTGGCTTTCGTACGTCGACTGTGGTGTTACTTCATTGTAGCAGTTTCCATCAACATGGCTCCTTCATGTCCCCCCACGCGCACATCATCAGCGCTCGTTCACGCCCCAACATCGCCCTCCCTCTTATTTCTCTTCAACTCTCTGCTTTTTCTCACTCTCTTTCTCTCTTTTGCAAATTTTCTGTCCAAACAAACAACCAAAAGCCCATTTCAACTCCATCATTTTTAAATTCATAACAGGCTTCCGTCTCACACCCCCTCCCCCCCTCCTAAGCCCGGCATGGACACACGCCGGAGAGTTAAAATCCGGCCGTCTCCACAGCCGGCGTCTTTCCCCAGCTGAATGACGCCGCCCATTGTCAAGAATCTCCAGAATTCCAACAAACATCCCCAAATATTCTATCGTTCTCTTTTTTACCTATTCCAAGGCTGTTATTTTTATAATGGCGACTACAACTAACACGGCTACAGCGGCGGTTGACTCGTCGGCGTCGGCGGACGAGGTGGCGGCGAAGGCCGTGCACAAGAGATATGAAGGTCTAGTGATGGTTAGGACGAAAGCTATAAAGGGTAAAGGAGCGTGGTATTGGGCTCACTTAGAGCCCATGTTGGTCCACAACACCGATACTGGATTACCTAAAGCCGTTAAGCTCCGCTGCTCCTTATGCGATGCCCTTTTCTCCGCCTCTAACCCTTCTCGTACGGCCTCTGAGCATCTTAAACGCGGCACGTGTCCTAATTTCAGCTCCCTTCCTAAGCCCATTTCTTCTATTTCCCCTTCTTCCACAGCGAACCCACCACCTCCGCTGGTGGCTTCGCCGTCGAGCGGCGGCGGCGGTGGAGGACATGCTCCTGGTTCTTTAGTGGTAGTGCATAATAATAGAAAACGTTCTGCTGGCGGTGCAAGTTCTGGTTCCGCGTTGTATCCTATGATATCAAGTGGTTCTGCTTCTGCGGCGTCGTATCAAGTGAGTCCACTTGCTGTGGTGGATCCAGCTAGATTTTCTGGTGAGGTGGCAGTGTTGCCTCAACAGCCGCATTTGATGCTGTCTGGTGGGAAAGAAGATTTGGGTGCTTTAGCTATGTTGGAGGATAGTGTTAAGAGGTTGAAAAGTCCTAAGACTTCACCTGGACAGGCTTTGAGCAAGTCCCAGATTGAGTGTGCTCTTGATTATTTAGCTGATTGGGTTTACGAGTCTTGTGGGTCTGTCTCTTTTTCT
>CATIWR010326859.1:0-20703 GCA_949677035.1 Omphalea diandra | reverse complement strand
TATATATATATATATATATATATTCCAGTTATTCAGTTAAATTTGATTCAATATAGTTCAAATTTTATTTGATTTGAATATTTTTTATTATTTTTCCTATTATTTTCAATTTTTTTTTTTTACTAATACAATAGTATTGATTTGGGACTGCTACCCATTAAATATAGGGCTAGCATGGATAAGGAAAAGTATTTAAGATATCTACAATTCCAACTTAAATTTATATTCGAAATGATTCCTTATTGATTTGGGACCACTACCCATTAGATATGGGGCAAAAAGGGATACAAAAAAGCAGTTGAGATAGCTATAAATCCAACTTGAATTTATATTTGAAATTATCCTCATCAATGCTCCGAATATTTTTGTCCAAATATGAAAGTAAAAATGGATAAAGAGAAGTAGTTGAGATAGCTATAATGTTTAAGACTTGTTAATAATGTGTAATGTTTAAGACTTGTTAATAATATGTTCATTTTTTATAAATTTTAGAATTTTGAAGTTGCACATTTCATTTCTCCCTTATAATGAGAAGAATCAAAGGGGAAGAAAAACTGTTACATCAATGAGAATTTAAAAAAATCTTTAATAAAGTTAACATGACAAAACAATTAACTACTAATCATTAATGTAATATTTTTAATATTTAATTATTACAATGTATTATAATAAAATTAAGATATTAATTAATCATGTTATGATTAGTAATACTTACCTTATGATCAATTAAAATAATTTTCTAATTATGCTTTGCCATTATTGAATCATTTCTAATATTAATAATTCATTTTTTCATATTAATTGCGTCAATCATTATAATTAATCCACTTTATTCACTTCTTTTTTTTTTAATTATCCATCTTAGATGCTGCCTATATAAAAAAAAAAAAAAAGAGATTATATATTATAGATGCTGTATTAATGTGTCAACAATCTATAAATAAAAATAGCTGCCAAGATAGACCATCGGTATCAAGTTAAGTCACCTTATTTTTTTAAGTCCCATTATTTTAATTTTTTCAGAACATATTTTAAATTGTTCTTACTTTATAACTTTACCATGCATCCGTTTCCAATAATCAGCTTAGCTTAATTATTGTGCTAATACTAATTTATGTTTATTTATTAATCAATTGAATGATTAATTATTATTTTATTAGAAAATTATTGTCAAGCAAATAAAATGATAAATAAATTTCTTAAAATTTGCAATTATATATGGAGGTAGTTGTAATAAATGATTGCCTATTGATTCATACTTTGAATCTTAAATGAAATAATTTCAAGAGAACATTTATTAAATTTGAATAAATTAATTCCATATAATCAATCAAATAAATAATACTAAGTATTTCATACGAAAAATAAAACTAATATATATATATATATATATATATATATATATATATATATATATATATTAGATAATTATAATAAAGGATTGTCTATTGATTTATTCTTTAATTTTATATAGCATACTTTCAAAAAAAAATTTATTAAGCTTGAATGAAGTAATTTCTGACAATCTATTAAACTGTTGCTAACCTTTATATATTCAAAATTTTAAGCAATTAGTATAATTAATTTAAATCTTAATTTTCTGTTTAAAATTGTAACTTTTTATATTTTTCTAAGTTTATGTTTAGCTTTATGTTTAGAATTTTTACTATTTAAGTTTTTTAATTTTCTATTTAGAAGTCTTATTTATATGGTAATTAGTTTTTTTAATTTTTTATATAAAATTTTTTGATAAGGCAGTTTTTTATAACGCAATATAAAACAACAACATATGGCTATATTATAGACAATTGTTTAAAAAATAATGGAAAATAATTGTTTAAAACTGATTCTAAAACTAAAATTAATAATATATATTAATGGTAAATAAAGGCTCATAGTATTTTTGGTAACAACTATTGTACATATAGATGTTAAATGCCTTATGGTTACAACAAAGGTAAGGAATATGTGTTGTAAACATTATCAGCTCTAACAAATACAACAAATTAAACTCTATTTATTGGGTGAAAAATATTTTTCATGAAAATATATTTCGCATATTTCTCTATTTGATGTATTTAAAAAAATTGGTCAATGAAAAATATTTTTCTAGTCAAAAGAAAAACTAAATCATTTTTCATAGAAATTACTTCCCATTTTGAAAATAGAAATTCATTTTTTGAACTTTGACAAGCTCATCTACATAAAAAATAAATTATATAGACTAAATGAGAAGGCAACTAGCCTATTAGTCATGATGAAGCTGGTGGGTGTTTATCAGAAGGCCATGGCTAATTTTGCTATGTTGGTCATTCTCTGTGAAAAGAAAATGGCTGACATGACCACTATGATGATGAAGGGTTACTGGCAGGAGGTGAGGGCCTTGCTTGAAGAGGAGAACATTCCCTTTGACTTTGAGAGGTTCAAGGCCATCTCCTTAGACAACCTTTCTAGGTGGTGGATGCCAAATTTTGTGAAAGGAATAGAAGGGTGTCTGCCTTCGATATCCTTCATCTGGCCATTGATACAAAATCTCTGAGCATGAGAGCTATATTTGAGTGGTTACTTCTAATTCCCTTCTTCATGGGGGGTTTTCTAATGAGGTTTGGCCTAATCCCTAAGGCGATCTTCAAGGAAAATGCCCATTACTTTTGAGTCTCCAAAAGATAAGTCACCTTTGGTTTAAGATCCTATAGACTTTTAGGAAAAACTATAAATAAAACAACATTATTTTATAAATATTACTTTGTTTTATCAATGGATATCCTCATTTTCTTATTCTTTATTTGGCCAGTCTGAATGATATTCTCTAAAAGTTACATAATCATGTTAACAAATCTAAAGGTATTCATAGGTTCTGTCAAGGACCAATAATATTTAAAGACGTTTAATGGTCTCTTTTAGAGTGAATATTAAAATATTTTAAGACATGCTTAGAGAGATTTGATGGCCTTTTATGGGGCCAAACCATAAAATAAAACATACTTACCAATATTTGATGGTCTCTTATGGAGCCAAACTATAAAATAAGATATGCTCCATAATATTGGCCTCTTATGGAGTTGAATCATAAATAAGACATACTTAATGATATTTGATGGCCTTTTATGGAGCCAAACCATAAAATAAGAAATACTTAAAGATATATGGACTAATAGTCTTAAATTAATGGATGTTTTATTGGTCTTTTAAAGGGTTAAACTTTGTAGATAGTTTCATGAATATTTTTTTTATTAATAGTACTTGCAAAGATTGCCTACATTCTAGAATCTAAGGATTGGTTGTCTCTCTAGAGTTGTTAATCGATAGGCTTCATTGCTCACTAAGTTAACTATTAGGTATGGGCCTTTCTAATTTGCTCTTAGATATCTAATAATAATATCTCCTTTGTTGATTTTTGCTTTCTTGAGGACCAAGTCCCCCTTGTTGAAAAATTGTGTCGAACACATTTATAATAATATTGGGATACCTTCTTCTTATAGGTTGTTATTTAAATAGTTGTTTAATCTCTTCATTCTTCAATCAAATCAACATGGAGTCTGGAACCTTTTATTATTGGTGTTTTGGTTAACGTGTTTAACTCGAGGCTTGGACTTGCCAATTTTAATAGGAACTATTGCCTTCATGCCACTTATAAGGTAAAGGGCAAATCTCCGTTAGCTCTTTTAAGGATCTTCAATATATCCAAAGAATGTGTTAGACTTGTTCAACCTTGTCTCCTTTAACATTGTCTAGTCACATTTTTATCCCATTAAAGATCATTCTATATATGACTTCAATATGTCCATTTGTCCTGGGGGTACTTTACTAAAGTAAATTGTAGGTTTATATGGAGATTTTGGTAAATTTTTTAAAGTTGTCGTAATCAAATTACTTGTTGTTATCAGTGATAAGTGTATAGGGATGCCAAACCTACAAACCATTTCTTTCTAAAAGAAATTCTCAATTTTCTTAATGGTGATAGTGGCAATTGCCTCAATTTTTATCCACTTGATGAAATGATCAATAGTGACAATGATAAATTTCCTCAATCCAATGGCTTAAGGAAATGGTCCTAGTATGTTCATTCTCTATATGATGAATGGCTAAGGGCTTGTTAGGCTTGTCTATTGAACGATTAGGACTCTAGTGATTTTGTCATGTTTTTTTACAAGTACATACTAATTCTTTAACATTTTTCTTTAAGGTAAGCTAATAGAAACCATATAAAGATCTTTCCTAATATGATGTGCATTTCTTCATGAGTTCTATATATGCTTTCATGTATTTCTTAGTCTTCTTGTGAAATACACTTTATCCATGGATGAATCAATGATATTCGATATAAGAATCTACTATGATAGAAATAACTCACTGCCTTTTTTTACATTCTAGCTGGTTTTGTTTTGTTTGTTGGCATTTTCTCCTTTATCGAGGTATTAGATGATCAATTGTATCTAATCATTTAGTTTTGAGACGTCCATGACTTCCTATTCATCAATTACAAGTTTTTTTTTTTTTTTTTTTATCATTCTTTGTTGAGTTGGAGATTTTGAAACATAACTCATTTTTTTACAATTGTCTTGGCCAGCATGTCCGTTTCCTTATTTTCCTCTAGGAGGATTTAATTGATCTTTTATATTCCTCCATTTTGACTAATTTTGTTAAGGAATTGTTGGCATCTCGCTAAATATTTAGCTAAGTTGTCATCTTTTGCCTAGTAGTTTTCAATAATCTGATTGACAATTAGCATTGAGTCCTTAAACATATGTAGTTCTTCCATTTGGACTTTTCAAGTCAGGTCGAGTTTAATGACAAGTATTTTATACTTTATGGTATATAAATTATTTTTACTTTAACTGAGCCTTGGAGAATAATTTGCCCCTATTCCATTTTCAATAGGGGCTCCATCTATATGCATCATTTCAATTTGTTATGATTCAACCGGGATCTTGTCTTTGCTTATCATTTTCATAACTTAATGTTTGTGCTTTAAGAGATGTTCAAGGTTTGTACTTGATATCATGTCCATTCAACTAGAGAGCCTAATGTACTTATGATCTAGAACTTTCCAATCTCTACAAGGCTTTACATAGCAACTGGTCTATTCGGATTGTGATGGTATATACTTAAAAATAAGATTTGAGCTTTCCTATTGATATGACTAGTGCCATGGCTAACTTTTTCAACTTTGGGTATTCTAGTTTTGCTCCTAGTAACGCACAATTAGTGTAGTAAATTGGTCATTATTCCCTTTTCCATTTCCCAAATAATGATAAATGCTACAATTTTATCCCCTGCAAGGAGGTATATATATAAGGTTTCCTCGATTTTTGGTCGGCTCAAAATGGGAGGAGTGCTAAGAAATTTCTTGACTTCAATGAATGCAAATTGGTAATCCTCCAACCATTTGAACTAGTATAAAATTTTCAAGCTCTTGTAAAATGAAAGGCATTTTTTGGTTGAATAAGAAATAAAATGACCTAGTACTTTGATTTTTCCATTCAATTTTTAGATTTTGTTGATGGTTTGAGGTGCTGTCATGTTTAGAATGGCTTGGATCTTTTCCAGATTTACTTCAATGACTCATAGATATCATACGAGCTTAGGAATTTTATTGCTTTAACTTCAAATGTGTACTTGTTTGGGTTTAACATCATGTCATACCTATTAAAGAACATCAAACACCTCCTGCAAATCATTTGCATGAGATTCATCAGTTTTACTTTTCATAATCAAATCATCCATGTATACTTCTATATTTTTGTCAATATTATATTTGAATATGAAATTCATTAACTTTTGGTAAATGGCTTTCGCATTCTTAAGTCTGAATAATATTTTGGTATAACAAAATATACCATGGTCTATTATGAAGGACATTTTGTCTTCATTTTTTAGGTGCATAGAGTTTTAATGGTATCCTTGCATTACATCTAGAAAGTTGTGCCTTTGAAAGTAGGCTATTGAATCAACTAGCAAGTAAATGTTTGGTAAGGGATAGTTATCCTTCGGGCATGCCTTATTTAGATTAATGAAGTCTATGTACATTCTTTATTTTTTGTTTGAATTCCTTACCAATATAATATTAGCCATCTAATTAGGGTTAGTTATCTCTCCTATAAACTTGATATGCTTAAGTTTGTCTACTTCATCTACAATAGTACATTACTTTTCAGAGGCAAATTGTAGCTTTTTCTAAATGATTGGTTTCACCTTCAGATTCATGTTGAGTCGATGGCAAGCTATAAATGGGTGTACTCCCTAAATCTCTTTCAATTTGGAGCTGAACGTGTTGTTCTTTTTAATTACTTTGGTGATTTTGTTAGTTGCCTTTTAACTTATAATTATGCCAATCTTAACTTTTTGGTTAATAAAAATAATAAATTTGATTACCTTCCTTACTAGTTTAGACCATTCTCTTTATTCAGGGTCCAGGGTAAGGATGTCTTTAATGTGAAAGGATTCTTCTTATTTAGCAGTTATGTTAAACATTCAAACAACTATCTTCTAATTTTTATGTATTATGACTATTCCATTAGCTATTAGTATCTTCATGGTTATGTACCAGATGTTGTATATTGTACTTGACTTAAGAAGAGTATTATAAGAAAATTCAACATTTAATATGTTAAATGTCTTTCTTACCATAGAGGTTGCGCCCAACCATTTGTGGACCATTTCCACTATTAATGTGGTTACTCTTATTGGTTTCAAGTGTCTTCCTCTCCAGCCCACCAGGGGGTTGCTAATATCCTTAAGATCTATCAAGGATCCTTCCATGGCTTGGTATGGCTACTCGATGAGTATGTTGATGACACTTCCTCCATCTACTTGGAGCCTTTTTACAAAGAAATTTTATATGATACGGTCCTTAAAGATTCTTTTTGTCTTCTAGTTTGAAGTTGATTTCTAAAATAAAAAAGCTCTAACTAGATTAATGACAAAGCCTCTAAATGAAATCTATTCCTTCTAACTAATTGAAATTTGTCACGACAATAATGACACCTATAAGAATCTTCTTTTGCCTTTTGGTCCCCCTTTTTGTTAAGAGTCTATTTCTTTAAGCTTCTTCCCTTTGTTATCTCTGATGAATCTTTTCAAAGTCCTAGTCTAGATTAAGTGTTTGGCCTCTTTCTTGATATCCCAACACTTTTCAGTGTTATGTTCATAGTTTTCATGAAAACTAGAAAATAAACTTTTATCCTTTCCAACAGTATTTTCAAGATTTAGCTATTTGGGGTATTAAATGTTCTACCCATTTTCTTTAATTCACATAAGGGTGCTACCTCGAGTATTTATCAAAGGTGTGAAATGCTAGTGCTAAGCTTTTTTTGGCTTATGCAGGTGGTAGAGTGCAAGGTTGTAACATTTGACATTATATGTTGTCTCATCTTCTCTTAGGGTCTTATTTTTCATTACTCTTTTGTTCTTTCCTCCTTTTTTCCCTTTTTCCTTCATCCAATTCAACGTATCTTTGGGTCAATTCTATTACGTCTAAGTATTTATCTATGGTCTTGGTATGCAATTTGTCTTTCAACCTAATAAAGGTTATTCAATTATGCATGGCTTTCGTTATGGTTTCTATATTGATCGTCTTGATCTGCATGGCTTTCTTGTTGAACCTGTCAATATTCATGAAGGATTTTCTTCTCATGTTGCCTATAAGAATGAAGTGAGCTGGTTTTCCTCTTTCGAGGAATGTTAGTGGCAAACTTATTACGGGATACTTCTTCTAACTATTTGAATGAACAGATGAAGCTAGATAGAAGCTAGAGGTACTATCTTTGGGTAGTCTAAATTAATATGATAGGTAACATCTTGTAGAAGATGATGTTTAAGATGTTGTTCAACAACATTGTAGTTTTGAACATAGATAGGTGCATTTGAGAGTCGCTTGTACCATTGTAGGAATTCAAGTGAGGAAGCTTCTATTTGGAAGGAAATTTCTCTTCAATTATTTCCTATACTAGGGGTGAAGCTTTCAAGTATCTCTTCATAAAAGGTTTTGAGTTCCTTCCCTTTGAGACTTTTTTGTCTCCTTTCTTCCTATGATTATGGTTTTTTGAATATGCAATTTCTTCATACAAGGTCTTATTATGGGAGTAGATTTCTTTTTTACCTTGAGATTTTTTTAAGTCTCCATATTTAATTATTTTAGGTTTAGGTGTTTTTGGATCAAAAATGCCTCATTCAATGGGAGTTTCTTTAATAGATGGTGGGCAAAAAATGACCAAACTAGCTGTTAAGGCTTTAGTTATTTAGGCCTGAAAAGAGGACAAGGCGGCTCGTATGGACTATGTCAAAGTTGCCTGAAATCATGCTAAAGTATTGGTGGTAGTGGTGCTTGTAGTGGGATTTACAATTGTTTCTTGGGCATGATTATCCTTGGAGGAAGTTTCCTCCTCAAAGGAAAAGTGAATGGTTGCATTTCTCAAAGGATTGTCCATGTTGAATCTTGAGTAGTCAAAGAAGAGGGAAATATGAGGCTTCCCACAAATAGTGGCAATTGATGGCCCTAGATTTGCAGAACTTAGTTATGGCTAACCTACATAAGAAAAACGAGAGCAAGAGAGGGGCTTAGATGCTCAAATTAATGCTTATGTTAGTAATATAGCTTAGATTTTTTTTTTTAATTTAGAGATTAAGGGAGTTAGGTGTTAGTGATATTCCCTAAACCCATTTTTGTAATGAATATTTTAATAACGTCATGGTTGCATTTTATTAAATATCTTTGTAATATTGTATTTATAATAACTGATAGATTTTATGAATAGTTAATTCTACTTAAGGTCATCTAAGTATATGATTTTATAGTAAAACTCTTAAGTATAAAAAAAACTATTATAAATTATCCTAGTTGATCATTATTGTTGGGATAATAATGAATAATATATGTTTTAATTGATGACTATATTTTACTGATCACATATATGAGATATTAAGTCAAACACATAGATACATATTTGAAAAATATTGTATTGGACCGATCCACTATGGAAACTACATGGATAAATTATTATAAGTGATTCTCATGCAATATTATTAACTTAATCCTCTAATCTGTGACAAAAGGATTATAATACTATTTGTAATATAAATTAAGTCATATTAATGTCCATCACATAACTTGGATAATCATAGTACCTTACTAAAGGCCACTAATGATTTATGGATCAGAAATAATTTTTGGAGCTACTGTCAATATTATGTGAAACTATAAGGTCCCACACATAAAACATACTTAAAATGAAATTATAGTTGCTACTCTCTCTGGATATATATATATATATATATATATATTTATCTCTAATGAGTAAGATATATTAACAAGAATGCGTTTTCTAAAAGATATAGAAGATTCATGTTACATTCAAAAAATGTTTAAAGAGAGAATAGAATACAAAATGTATGTGCTAGCATACCCATTCATTTTAGAGAGAGTATGTTCATGTGGATGACTATAGAGGATGTTCATCTTTTGGTAGCATCTAAATCCTATGATTTGTGCTCCAAGCTCAAGGTAAGATAGGGTATTACTGGTATAACCTCTCTCCACCTTTCAATAGTCTAGCAATTCAAGTCAAATTAGTAGATTCACATCCTTTATTAATTTAATCAAGTTACATGGATCATACTGGGATTTTGTACATTTAACAGTTTTTATTTTCTTGCTATGCTTGTTTTACAAAACCCAACATTAGAAGTGAAAGCTTAAGATGTGTATATATTATCTTAGATGTTCTTTTTATACTTGGAAAATAATAGTCATTGGTTTAGCAAAGATTATCTCCATGATTTGGGAGATTTTATTATCCCTTAATTGTGTAAGTTGGAAATTATGGGGATTAGTTATGTTAATGACTTCTCAAATATTATTCAACTAAATTTATAAGTTTTCCTTTCTAGTCATTTGCTGCCTTATTTCACATTGATTTGATGTGCTATTAGTCAGGGAGTTGACTAAATGACAGATCATTGAGCACATTTTATGATCACGTTCTTTTGAAGATGTTCCTATATCAATGACATTCTGCTAATTTAGGGCTATCAAGAAGTATCTATTTTAGTTTAATATTTGGGCAATTCAAGGATTAAAGGTAGTCCTAGTGAGGAAAAGGTAGTGTCAATTTGTGAGTTTAGGTTAGAACGAGAAGTATAAGGACTGGTGAGGGTTGGTTGGAAGTAGAAATACTAGTTGATGGTTTTTTTCCAAGAGTGGAATAAGAAGCAAGTAAGGGTAACATAATTGATAGGGAATATGAATTTAGAAAAAGTTGTGTTTGAACTTGTGCCCTTGAGCATGATGCATAAATCGTGGTTAGCTTTTGCCAAGCATGGCGAGCACTTGTAGCTCCAATCAACTGTGGAAAATTTTTTTCCATCATAGATCCAATTATCCAACTGAGAATAAGTTGATCCTTGTGAAGCCAAACATCAGAGGTTGGATTTACTTGGTCGTTAATGAGTTTTAGTGGAGGTTCAAGGGTTCCATCAAATATGTTGAGCTAAGTCATAACTGTCGAGCAAAGGGAGAAGTCGCCATAACAAAAAATTGGGGGAGTTGAGTTTTATTGATGAGCAATATTAGGAAGTATTGAAACAGTAAGAGTAGATGAACTAGTGGTAAACACAATTTTAATTTCATTTGCCATTAAAAAAAAATACTGAATTTGACAAGTATAAAATTTTTACTTAATGAATTAAGTAATAGAAAAAAGTCCACTATTTTAATATATTTTATTAATATACCTCTCATTATAATTATCACAATCTTTGCTATTGATAAGGATATAATTAAGTTTTAAATATTTAAAAATCAAATTATTTAATAATTTATTATATAAGGTATAGTTGTCTTATTTTAAATATATCTATTAGATTTGATTTTTTTTAAAAAAAATTGGTATCGATTCAATTATCATTCAGCTCATAAATTTTAAATACTAAAATTATTCAGCTCTTAAATTTTTAATATTGAAATTATTCAACACTTAATTTTTAATTTTATCAAACATTACCTTACATTATATTTGGAAAAAAAAAAAGTAAGGTGAAAAAAAGAAAAGAAAGGAAAAAAGAGAAATGGAGGAATAGAAAATGAGAGATTATTCTTTTCCCTCTCATGTTTGGAAAGAGGCTAAGGAAAAGAAAAGAGACAAGATTTTTAAAATTTGAATTATTATTATGCCTTTCATTTATGTTCTAGTAAAAAGATAAAAATATATAATTATATAATAATTTAGAGGGCTAATATGTAAATTCAATAATTTTTAATCTATAAAATTCTTTCCCTGGGCTTTCACTTAATAAATGGAGAGAAAGGCCAAATGTTTACATTTGATTGATTGATTTTTTATTTTTCTTCTCCTTTAATCTTTCAAATGGAAGAAAGTTTAGTTTATTTCTTCACTTTTTTATACCTGATTTTCTTTTCTTATAGCTTTTCGTCTACTTCCCAAACAATGTGTTAAGAGTATTATTAATAGGAACTGGTGTACACATGTATGTTACATGCCATATGGTTACAACAAACATAACAAATATCAACTGTAAAAATTATTAGCTATAACAAAAAACTACAAACAAAGATGAGTCTTATCAGAAATAAGAGTTAGACATGAGACGGTTAGTAATTCTTTTTGTTTTTTAAAGATAATTGAGATAGGAAAATTTGGATATGAAGCAGGTGATGGTGAACAATATCATTAATCCTAGACTATGTTTGTTGAATAAAATTTTAACGTGGTAATTTTTTATTCAATTTAAAAATTCAATTCGAATTTATTAGAAAAAGTGACTTGAATTTGATTTAATTTGAAAATATTTAAGTCAAATTCGATTAGACCTAATCTGATTCATGGGCCAATTCAAATTAATCAAACTTAATTTACGGATAGACTTGAATAATCAAATTTAAATTATTAAAATATTTAAAATTTATTTTAAAATAAAAATATTTTCTTTATGAATAATTCAACTCAGCATGAAATCTGGAAATGATTTAAATTCCTTTCTGAATCTTGACTCATCAATCTAACCTGATCTCAATCTAAAGTAGCATGATGGGACTCTACTAAAAAAAATCGTGACCAAACTAAATCTGCTCGACGGTTCACTACTCCATTAAATTTTATAAATGTAGCTATAAGAAATGTGTCAAATAAATATAAAACATAAATGAATACAACTAATATTAAATGTCTGTAAGTTTAAAAATAAACAAAATTTATTATAAAAATGTGTTTAAATGTTTAATATTAGATTTTTGTACTTATAAAAAGTGAATTTACAACACATACACTTAAAAAAAAAAATCAAATACAAGCAATATTGTTATTCACGTCAACTATCGCTACACCGATGAGCCTCCATTGAGATATCTGTACATGGTTAATTTGGTGCACCCGAGTCAAGACTTTCTAACTCGAAAGCAGTCCTTCCATTTCGTTCTAGGGACTCAGTAACCGCCGATCGTTGAATGCAATAATTGGATTCATTTGTTTCTTCTTGTCCATAGACAGACAAATTAATAAAGGATCGTCTTAATGGTTGTAGTTGATCCTTTATTAATTTTGGTTAGTTGGTGAGTTGTAGTTGATCCATTATTAATTTTGGTGAGTTGGTGCGCCATATAACGAGACACACTTATATGTGTACATCAATGCATATATACACCATTGACCGAAAAAAAAAAAAGAAAAAAAAACGAATAATAAAAATCACCATTGAAAAATGAATACTTGAAATTGTCTCCTACTCAATAAGCATAATTAATTGTTTACAATCGGTTCAAATTCAAAAATTGAATTGAATCAATTAATCTGCTTTGATTTAATTAAATTTAAAATTTATTTTATTTTATTTTTTTAAAAAAATTAATTAATTTAGTTCTATTAAGTTTAAAAAAATAAGATTAATAAAATTTAAAATTTAATTTAATTAATTTTTTTAAAAAAATTAATTAATTTAGTTCTATTAAGTTTAAAAAAAATAAAACCAAGCAAATCGAATCAATAGAAATAATTAATTTTTTACTAAACTTTTAAAAGAAATGTATAAATATAGTTTTATGTTAAAATAAATTAAAAAAAATACTCTCTCTTTATATATATATATATGAGTGTGGTTTTAATGGTTACTCCATTATTTATCCATCCATGATTACTACTTTTTGACCATTAGATCAAGATCAAATGACTCTAATTAGTTTTTTTTATTTATTATTAATATTTATGACACTTTAATAGTTTAGAAAGTATAAATCTCATTAAATATATTTTTGAGAGGCAACTTGTTAGTGATACGCTGAGTTGGCATAGCTGATTTTCTTTTTTTTTTTTTTTTGGTTTTTGGTAATGCGGCACAACTAATTTAATGTAGTGTTTTTCTTGTATTAAATGCTTTACATTATGTATACATCAAAAATGGTTTAGGGATCAAGTTGATCCCCAATTAATATGGATCAATGACATAGGGATCAAGTTGATTCCCAATTAATACGGATTAATGACATGCAAAAATAATGATATTCTTATAAGTATTAGAGGAAAATAGAATACCATTTCCCTCCATACACAAGCTCCCTCCATTTTTTGCATGAGTTCCTTCCTTTCTTAGGTGAATTCTCTCCATTGTTGCACAATTTTCAATTTCAATTAATTATGAGCAATAAATAAGGATATATATTTTGTAAAAAATGATATTAAATGAAGTATTTTCTAGCAAAATTTTAACATTGAAGATTAAAATTAATAGAAACTTCTTTGACAATGGAAGATGAACATAACATGGTTGTTGATAGGAGAGTGAATGATGAGGTAGTTGAAGATGAATAATTCATGGAGATAGTTGAGGTATCTCAAGATGATGAGCTAGCTAAAGATGAATTCGATGAAGAAATTCAGCAAAATGATCAACGAAAAAAGATGGAGATCTAAAAGTTGGGCAAATATTATGATAGTATTGACATTCTATTTCAGTCCTACCTTTTGCATGCTAGAAAAAAAGGTTTCATTATGGCTAAGAAGTCTACTTCAAAAGGTAATGGTGGTGTCCGTCGATATTAAACTATCAGCTGTAATAGAGAAATAAATCATATGCGAAGAAGATGATAAAAAGAATCAACTACCCTACGCGTTTAACTGCAATTCTAAAAGAAAACGGTATGTGGCAAGTGTCCAAATTGGAGACTAAACACAACCATGTGTTGACCCTAATATTTCTAGGTTCATGCATGAACATAGGACTTTTAACTTCAGGTATGAAAAGAAAGCTTGAAGTAAATGACAGTGCTGGAATAAGAATAACCAAAAGTGTGAAACTCTTAGAAGTAGAAGCTAGAGGTCCTAAGTAGTTAAGTTGTTTGCCAAAGAATTTTCACAATTATATTGATAGAACAAGAAGGTTAAGTCTCATGGAAGGTGATGTTGATTGCATAAATAAGATGCTTTTAAGAATGCAAGAAAAGGACAATGACTTTTTTCACATGATTCATACTGTTGAAAAAGAAAGGCTTGATTTGGCATTTTGGGTGTATCCTCGTAGCAGAGTAGCCTATGAAAATTTTATGATGTTGGAAGTGTTGATTCAACATACCTTGTCAATCGATATAAAATGCCATTTGCAAGCATTATTGGAGTTAATCATCATGGTCAATCCATTCTATTAGGTTGTGGACTTATTTCTCATAAGAACACAGAGACTTACAAATGGTTTTTTAGTACGTGGCTAGCAGCAATGGGTGGTCGAGCTCCAAAAGTAATAGTGACAAATCATTGTGAAAATATAGAACATGCAATAAGAGTAGTTATGCCAAATACTGTCCATAGGTATTGCATATGGAATATACTTTGTAAAGTTCCTGAAAAATTTAGAGGAGTAGAAGAATATGACAAGGCAAAGAAAAAGTTTCTTGCATTCATATATGACAGCCTATCAACTAAGATGTTTGATAGAAATTGGAACATATTCATGGCCAAGTACATGTTGGAACCTAATGAGTGGTTGATAAAGCTTTTCGATGATAAGCGATTTTGGGTTCCCGTTTATGTTAATCAAATCTTTTGGGCAGGAATATTATCAACTCAAAGAAGAGAAAGTGTGCATGCATACTTTGATTAATACGTCATGTCCATAAACACCTTAAACAATTTATTGAGCAATATGAAATAGTTATGCATGATAAGGTAGGGAACAAGTTCTTTGCTGATTTTAGATCTAAAAATACTATAGTTAAGTGTGTTTCAAACTTTGGTTGGGAGAGGCAATTTCAAAAGGCATACACAAATGAGATTTTTGATAACTTTCAGTATGAAATGAAGCGAGTGTGGTATTGCCATGTCCATCAACCTGCTAAAGATGAAGATGACAATGAAGACGTCCTTAAGCAAGGATTTAAGAAGAATAAAATTATAAAAAGAAGTTTGGTGAATGATTGGTATGTCAAGAAGTCAAATTTTGTTTTATCCTGTTTTGTAGTTTTTTAATTTGATTTGCAATTTCTATTATGATAGTTATCCCTTGCAATATCATTAGAAATATTGGACAACTATTAGTTGAGTATGTTACTCTTTGAGTCCATAAATTTGAGGACCACTATTGGAGGTTTAAAGTAAGTACAAGCCTCCGCTACCGCATCCTACTAATGATGTAGTCGTTTCTAGTGATGATGGTGATGATGATGGAGGTGGAGATGTTCGAGGCATGAATCCCTTGTCTCAACAATTAAAAGACAAAGCAAACAGTTAAGTTATGCTAATATCTATCATTAATTTTTTTAGTACTTTGTTTGGATATAGATTTATATATTTCCCTTATTCTCAGTTAATATGGAGATAGTGCAACCAAGGCTAGAAGATCCTCGATTTATATGTCAAATGAACAAGTATGATTACAAGTATAAAGTGGTAGGTTTAAATTAAATTTGGTTCAGACTTAGTTATCAATTTTATCTTTTTATTCACTTCTTTTCCTGTTCTATTACTTTTTTTTCCTATTCTTTTTAATCCTTTTTCTTTTTAACTACAACAAAAATAGAGTGTCCCTATCAGTATTGCAAGACAACTTATTGGAGACTTGGCTAAAAGGGTGTATCTTTATGATCTTGAACTAAAGAGGTATTGGATTTGTAACTATGTGCTAAGGAAAAATGATCGAGGTGTTATGAAAACTGCTAGGATTCAAAGGAACTGATATAGGTTTGTGGCTACTCATCACTTGAGAAAAATGGATGAGGTGGAGTTTATTGTGACACATAATGATCTAGACCATGCTGTTTTCTACACTATAATTAGAAGGGTGGAAAAATATTGATTTTGATGAGGTGGAAAACAACATGGTCTAGATCATTGTGATGAAAGAGTTTTAAATAATAATTTATCTTGTATACTCATTTGTTATATTAAAAATTTTTAAGTTAAAAATTTTTGGACTAAAAAAACTCAAGTCCTTTTGTAAATTGTCAATTGTGTTCAAAATTTCTAATTGAGTCAAATACACTGTAATTTGATAAATCATTTTAATTGTACCCCAAGTCAAATAAGTATTTAGTAAAATATATATTTAGACTCAATCTACCCTTATAGTTTTTTTTGATTAGTTCAATTAGATTTAAAATTTATTTTAAATCTTACTAAGATAATATTTTTATTTTTACTCAATTTAAATACTTGTTCTCAAAAATATTAAAATTTTATTTTTTATTTTAGTTGATAAATAATTAATTTTAAATTAATTTCATGTTAAATTATACAATTTTATTTTTATATATTTTAAAAAATAAAGTAATAAATCCTTAACTTTTATTTCAAGGATAATTTTTTTGGAAATATTAAGGTTCATATCATATAATTGATTTTTTAAATATTTCTTGGAAGTTCTATTTTAAATGATTTAAATAATTTAGTACTTAAAATATATAAATTCATTTATTGAAATTTTTTAAATGAGAGATTGAGAGGTTTATAAATTTAAATTTAAAAAGCTTTTAATTTTTAAATTTAAATATAAAATTAGAATTCATCATATAGAAGTACATAAAAATTTAATTAAGTAAAAATGGAATTAAATAGGATAAAAATAAAAGCATCCTATCAATTAAGCTCTAAACTTAATTTTTGATTTGATTGAACCAATTAAAAAATTATAAGGGTTAATTGAGTCGAACTATATATTTTATTAAATTTTAATTTTAACTTGAAGTATAATTTAAATCAATTCGTCAAATTAGAATATAATTGACTCAATTTGAAGTTTTGGAATACGATTGAAAATTACGTAAATGTTTGAATTTTTTGGATCATTAAACTAAATTTTTATCATAATTTTTTAAATGATTTGATACATAAAAGAAATTTATCATAAGTTTACTTGTTTTTTTTATAATAATTGTGATAAATTTGATTTTTGTCACGATAAACTTATATATTAAGACAAAATTATTTTTATCGTACAAATCTTTATGATAATACATAAAATTCTTTTGTAATGACTAGTTTACTATCACTAAACATTATATGTTTGCTTATAAATTAGTTTAAATTATGATATATGACTCGAACATAATTCTATATAGGCTTAATTTAATTGTTTATTTTTATTATATATACTAATTTGCTTAAAAAATAAATTATATTTAATTTATTAAGTATTTAAACAAAAATAAAAAATTTTTAATCAATTTTTGTTTTATATAAAATTTGATTAAAAATAATTTTTAAGAGAAAATTATTATTTTATTTTAATAAATTATGAAAAATAAAGTATAAATAATAAAAATTCAAATGGATATTTAAGAATTGAATAATAAATTACGCAACCAGAATATCAATTTTAAGAGTAAATTTAAAATTGACTCAAAATCCTTTCTGAATGTAAAAGCAGATGGGTGAATCGAATCCATTTGAAACTTGAGCGTTCTAACCCAATCCAAAATTACCCGATATGAAAACGGTTGTTATATATATAATTTATTAATTACTTTATGATAAATTTTAGTATTTTATTAGATAATTTTTAAAATAAGATTTATTCAATTAAATAAATAAATCACACGTTTGAGTGAAATTATTCCTCAGATATTTTAAAATTACATGAAATGTTTAGTGATAAAAACTAGTGATACTATTAATTTTTTTACTAAATAAAAACTTATTTGTTTTTCAAATTAAAATACAATAAGTAAATTAAAGAGTAAATTATTAAAATTTTAAAATTAGTCATTTTCAATTTTATTTCAATATTTATTTTTATCAATAAAATATTTTAATTTTATGTTGCTTTATAATTTTATCCTTAGGCCAACTTCTGGTCACTTAAATGCTAGAAATTACTAAAGTGATACGGGAGAGTAATTTTTTTTTTCTTAAAATAAATTTTATAAAAAAAATTTAGATGTCTTAATGAAGTTGAGATGAAATTTATTTTATAAAAAAAATTTTATTTTCACATACCATCTTAATAATTTTTCACAGTCAAATTGCTGAAAGTTGATATGATATTAACATTGCAAAAATAAAATAAATATTAAAATATAATTAAAAAGGTAACACATTCTGATTTTGTTTGGATAATTTATGCCAAATTAAACTTGTTGCTTTACCTGCTCGAAAGTGAAGAGAAAATATACAACAGTACGGCTATAAAGCAGAAAGATCCACAGTCGCCAAAATTGAACCAATGATTATGACTTTAATTGTGATTAACAGAAAATTCTCAATTTAATTTTCATTTGTATTTTATAGAGTCCAGCGTGGCTTTCTATGACACAATTAACTAATAGCTTTACTGTAAACTCATCTTATCTTCCCCTTTCGGCTGCATAAATATAATATATACATCTATGGCGCTATATGCATATTTTTATTGCTAAAAAACTGTTTCGGAAATTATAATTGATATTTAATGTGGGTGTATATATATATATATATATATATATAATTTAAATTACATAAAATCTTATATGTGTATATTCTACATCTATTTTTTATATGTAGTTATCTATAATTATTATAATCATTGTATTTATGATATATAAAGTTCTCTCTTATATAAATAATATTTTATTTTGTTAAATATAGTAATGAATTATGAATATGCAAGTGATAATTCTATTATATTCAAACTAAATTGCATCAATTTATCGTTAATCTATTGATTTTAAAATTAAAATGAGTTAATATGATAATTTACTCTGTCAATATATGAATTGCAATTATTTATCTTTATTTTTTGTATTATAATAAATTATAATAATGAATTATAATGTATTTATATTTTACATAAATTACAATGATTTATTTTTAATATCAATCACTGAAATTATAATAATTAATATAATTTCACTTAGAACTAAAACACATTAATTTGTTACTAATTTTAATTATTAAATAAATTATTATATATTAAAATAAAATTTTCACTTTTTAGAGTATTTATATAAGTTTATTTTTAGATTTTTGTAATCAATATATTTAAATTTAAAATATTAGATCATATACTTGAAAAATAAATTTTATGTTTTAAGATAATAGAGTTTAGATTTTAAAATATTTCTTCTATTTATTTTCTTTTTTATTAAAATTATTGTTGTAATTAAAATAATTATAACTATAACTTAAATAATATTATAATTTATATTTATCTAAAATATGCTCGTGTTATACTTTATTTATTATTACTAATATCTCAAACTATACTTAAAATGGATTCATGAACAATATATTCTCTAAAATTCAATCCAATATTGATATACAATTTTAAAATGAATTTAAATGGTAAATCTTTTAAATTTGAAATTTTACACCATTAAAAAATAATTAAATTATTGATAAATTTTTATTAATTTATTTTTAATCAAATTAAATTTAAATAAGCCAAAATTAAAATTATATATTTTTAATTAAAATAAAAAATTGATGATTTATTGATAATTCATCTGAGAATTTTTAAATTTTGATACTATGTACAACATAGATAGAGTAACTTACTTAAATAAAAATGAACTATATTCTATCCAATAAAATAAAATCACCTATATCCTAAATATAAATAATTAAGATAATATATAACTTAAAAATTAGATATTAGCAAAATTGTGTTAAAAAATAAAAAGATGAAATATTTTATTTAGAATGTGATTAATTTTAAATATATTTTATTATTTAATTTTTAATAAGTTATTTTCTATAACTCTAAATTTAGTCAAAATAAAAATATTTACTTTGATTCAATTCAAATTAAATAAATTTCTAAAATTTAATAAATAGAAGTTTGATCTTTCTACAAACTAAATCTATTGGTAATATCAAACAACCTAGAAAATATTATCTTTTTTATTTTTATTAAATTTATTGATTGCTAAACTTAATTAATTGTAAGCTGAGATTTAAAAATAAAAAAAAACTTAAATGTATTTAATTATAAATGATAAAAATAAAATGAAATATATATTTTTATAGATATGTATTAGTTGTTGATAACTTACTACTAATTGTAATAACAAGTGATCAATATTAAAATAAAAAATGTTGCAAGTGATCAATATAAAAAATCTAATCACTAGAATTTTAAGTTGTATGGTCCCGTAATGGTATCCTATTTTTATATATTTCAAATAGTGAGCTACTAGAAATTATCAACTGACTCCTCTAAAAGTTTTAAAATTTTTCAGATTTCATATATATATATATATATATATATATATATATATATATATATATATAT
>CATIWR010326784.1:0-27029 GCA_949677035.1 Omphalea diandra | reverse complement strand
AGAGAATATCTATCTTTTTTTTCACCTCATTTTCTAATATAGATATATATATATATATATATATATATATATATATATATATATATATATATATATATATATATATATATTTCAAAGAGATTTTACCTACCTAAGCCAAATTATGACTTGTTTCAATCATCTGCTGACTAATAAATACACCTTTTAATTGAAATTATGTTGTTTTACATTTCCACATCAAACTACTCTAGTTTTCTTTGAATTTTCTTTCTGTACTTGAGATTCATTCTTCTTAACTCAAAACCCAATCTTTAAATATCAAATTAACCTTGACCTACCTTTGATCCATAAGAGTCAAACAAAGATTTCAAGTGGGTTTTATGTGAGTTCTTCAAGGATTTAAGATAGCCTTTGAGGATTCTTCTTCCTATTTTACATCATGTAAATCCTTATCTAAAATTTATGCAATACTTATTTTTAAGATGTTATTGGTTATGATTGGAGTCACCTGTGCATTTGATACAATATGGTTATGTGATGGAAGGGTGCAACCATAGGTTTTGTTTGGCCAATCTAAGAATTGGCTTCTACTTCATTTTCTATTTATTTATTTAAGTTGATTATCACTTTAGACAACTTAAGGTTTCTCTTTAGGCCTAAAGATGGTTATAGGTTATCCTAAGGTTTTATAACTTTAAGTGGTTCATAGGTTTTTATTGGATTAGATATTTTCCTCCAATTATGTATATTTGAATGAGATTTAGTGATATGCTTTCCTATACTCCTTATTCAAGCAAAGAGCAATTTCAAAATGACTTAGAGGGTTAAGCACAAGGAAGGGTAAAGGAAGATTAAGGAAAATAAGTTGTAATTAGATAATAATTATTATGTTTCTTTTAAAATTGTATGGCTATGCATTTGTTTCTTCATAGGTTATATAACATTTATTATCTATATGATTATGAAAAGGCTCATCTCAAATGAATAAACAATTATAAGTTAAAGAAGATGTTATGATAAAAGGTATGTGTGCATGTGTGTAAATAATAAGAGAGTAAAAGATACGTTACAAGCTAATATTAATTAAAGAAATTTGACACTATTATTGAAATGACATGAAACCTATTTGAACTTAGCTTGATATCGCTTATGACATTAAAGCTTTATTTTTTTATTATTATTAATTTCAACTAACCTTTAGATTCTCCATTTTGAGCACTTGGTGAATAAGTCCCTAAAATACAAGATCAAATATTTTTCTTTGACACTTATTTATTTTAGATTTATGGGATTAAGAGCATAATAGCTTTGTATAACTAATGTATGTCTTATGAACAAACCTTTCATAATAGTAGCATTACCAAGGAATGCACGTTTAATTTTATAAAATGATAAATCATAAAATGATTTCCTATATGCATTGGATTTAGGAATAAGGATATGTGTATTTTTATTAGGCCTTTGTGATGCAAGCATGGAAGGCGACCAAAGGATCCACTTCAACTTCAAGCCCCAACCACTATGAGGTAGCTCAAGAAGTTCAAGGAAGTAATTAGAGCTTTTGTTCTTAGGGTAATTACACTTGGATTCACCTAATAAAGCAAACCAAGGCATGAGGCCTAACTTAGAGGAGATTGGTGTATGAAGTAATAGGTGGACTCAATTAATGGATCTTTTTCAAGCCTAATTAGGGCCCATTTAAACTCAATTTAGTTCATGAATACTTTCATTGGGCTTCACTGACAAGCTCAACAAATGCATACCAAGTTCAAAATTTCATAATTTCAGGACAAAAATGTTTAGGACAAGACATGAGACAAGATATGTTGGATAAGGTTATCCTATCTTAACTAAACCTAAGTTCTAACAACATGGAAACAAATTCCAACATTATGGGAACTCATGTCCTAAAACCAAACCACTAAATTCAACTAATCAATAAGAGACATATGGCATTCAAGATTCTTCTAAGATGTTTTAAGATTATTTAAGATCTTTTGAAGATTTGTAAGATTCTTTAAGATCATTTCCTATTGGTCGAATCAGCTTCTTTATGTAACTAGTAGTATCTTTGTTAGTCTTTTAAGCTTGTAAGCAACTTTGTTTAGAGAATTTTAGCTAGGGTAAAGTACTTTGGCTAAATTCTTAATGTCTAATCATATGCGTTGTTTTGTTTTTCTTATTCTTTTAGGATTAGTAATTTAATTAGTTTTTAGTTGGCCAAACTCTTACTGGCTGAATTCTCTATTAAAAATTAGGGTTTTTCTTCAAAAATTGTAAGACTACTTAAAGCCTCCTATTCGGCCATAATGAAGTTAATGAATAACTTTCTTTTGGCAAATATTGTTTTGTGAGATTGATTTCTCTTCTTGAGTTCTTAAAAAAACTTTGTGAAATTGTTGAGTGAAGGCTCAATAATTTTACAAACTTGTTAATTCAAATCTTAAATTGGCTTAGTTAATTTAAGGTTGACACAACTTCAAATATCTATAACTTAGGTTGTCATAAATTGGTTTTCTAGAGGTCTAGTTAGGATTTTAAAATCAAACTCTTTACTTGATTCTTGAAAAACTTGGGACTTGTGTTCAAGTATATGAGTAAGGATCTAAACCAACTTTTATATCATTTGGTATTAGAACTAAGGCTTTAGAATAAAGTAAGTATCCATTAAATTCATTGTTCATTGTGTTTTTCTTGTTCTTGCATCTTATCCATTTAACTCAATTCAGACTAATCTTTCTCCATTGTGTTCAATTCTATTTTATTCAATTTTCTATCATTAAATTAGTTTGTTTAATCATAATTAATCTTTCTTTTTATCATTGAATTTATCTTAGAACCATGTGCTTTGCAAAATTTTCTAAAATTTAGGAACTTTGCAAAATAGCTTATTTTCCTTGTCCAAATTTAGATTTCCTGGTCTCTATCTAATCAAATTTATTTATTACTCATTGTGTGCCTTTGATTTCATGTTGGAACACTTGCATCAAGAAAATCCAAAAAATTTATGAACTTTTGCAATTTGCTTGTTCTTTTCATTCTATTCGGATTTCTTGCAATTTCTTGCATCTAGTTCATTTATTCTTATGTATTAATCATTCTTTTTTATGTTTATTATGTGTCTAGGGTTGAGATTCACCTATTGAATTAAAAAAGAAAGTCAAATTTACGAATTGCATCCTTTTTCACCCATTCAGCTTCAATCTTGTTTCTTGCATTATTTAAGTTATTCTTTGTGTTTCATATGATTTCAATTTGGTTTTAGCTTCAAATTAAAAAAACAAAAAGAAACTCAAAAGTTTTTAAAAAATACATCAAAAGAAAAGAAAAAGAAAGAAAAGACTAGAAAGAAAGAAAGAAAAGAAGTTAGAATTGCATTGAACTTGTCTTGCAACTAAAATAAAGTGAATTTGGATTTTTCAATTTACATTCGACGTAGACTTCAAATTCACTTTTGTAACTCCTAAATCCCTTCTTATTCTTCAAATTGTGATTAGCCTTTAAATTTGTGAAACTTGTTTTCTTTGCAACCAAATTGTGTTATTTTGATTTTCTTTATTTCTAAGTCTGTCTAAGTTTAGTTTTTCCTTGTTCGTGATTTGATTGAACTTAATTTGACATAAAATAACCTTAATCCTCAAAGAACTTAAAGAAAGAAACTTGAAAGGTAAAAGACAAGAGTGATAAGCTTAAAAGAAAGTAAAATTCTATTTTGAGTTAAATGCGAGTGCGAGTGGCATCTATTGAGTGTAAACATATAAGGGAGTATTTTTTAAGGATTTCTTTTATTATTTTCTAGCCATGGTAGATCCTAAAGATGATCTAAAATGGAAGTTGTTTATGAAAACTATTCAAGATTTAATGGCTCTTATGCAAAAAGAGTTGAAAGATAAGAAATACAAATTAGGAGCAACCAAAACACCACTAATTCCAACATTAAACACATTAATTCAAGGGTTCCAAGGAATGGAAAGCTCATACACAATGAGGAGGATGGTGAATCAATTGATGAAAGTTCCCAAAGGTCTAGTAAGCAAGATGGCAATCTTAGTGGAATCAATATGAGAATTCCTACTTTCCATGGTAAAAGTGATTTTGAAAATTATTTATCTTGAAAAAAGAAAGTAGATTTTGTATTTGATTATCATAATTATAGTGAGGAAAAGAAATTTAAGCTTATTGTTATTGAATTTATAAATTATGCTCTTATATAATGGGATCAAATTATATATTCTAGAAAAAAACTGTGGCAATAATCCTATTTATACTTGAGTATAGATGAAAAGGGTTATGAGAAAGTGATTTGTACTTGAGTAGTGTGTAAGAATACTATCAAGAGCTTGAGGTGACTATGATTAGGGTCTAAATTGAGGAGTTCATAGAGTAAAAAATGGTAAGATTTCTTGGTGAGCTTAACAAAGAGATTACAAATCAAGTGGAGATGTAACCTTACAATGATTTGGAGGACTTATACCATAATGCCCTTGAGATGGAGAAACAATTAAAGGGTGAGCCTTTTAGGCCCAATTTTTCTTTTTGTTCTTAGACTAACAAATTTAAAAGTGGTGATAAGCCCAATATAAGGTCCAAAATCGAATCACCTAAAGCAAGGAAGAAGGGAAGTCCAATAATCCTACCAAGGTCCAACCTACCAAACCCAATAAGACTAGCTTTATAATTTGTTACAAGTGCCAAAAAAGGGGACACATGGCATGTGATTGCCCTATAAAAAGTGCCATGGTGGTTAGAGATGACAAAATTGTAAGTGATGATAAAGATGATGGTGATGCAACCTATCTCGAGATGCTTTCACTAGAATATGCTAGTGATGATGATAATGACCCTAATAAGGTAATAAATAAAGAAATTTTTGTTGTCAGACATTTTTTAAGTGCCCAAATTAAGGATGATCAAGAACAAAGAGAAAATATTTTCTATGTTAGATGTAGATTAAAGGGAAATTAGGTCTTGTCATTATTAATAATGGTAATTGCACTAATGCGACTAGTACTATCTTGTTGAAAAGATGAAATTGCCAACCTTGAAACATCTTAAACCATATAACTTGTAATTATTGAATGATTGTGGGGAAACTAAAGTTGCCAAGCAAGTTTAAATTCCTTTTTTCAATGGGCAAATATAAAGATGAAGTTTTATGTGATGTAGTGCCTATGCAAGCTAGTCATATGCTATTGAGGAGTCCATGGCAATTTGATAGGAGGGAAAAACATGATAGGTATTCTAATATATATGAGTTTGATTTTGAGGGAAAACACATTGTACTTTCTTACTTATCTCGATAATAAATATATGAATATCAAATATTTTAAGAGAAAGAAAACATGTCTGAAAGGGAAAAAAAAGTAATGGCATGATAAAATGAGAGTTATGAGAAGACCATAGAAGGGCATGAGTATGTCTTATGAAGATCAATATCAAATATTTTTCTTTAATACTCATTTTTTTTGGATATATGTGATTAAGAGCATAAATAATATTTATATTGTTATGAGAAGTAATAGCATGATAAAAGGAGAGTTATGAGAAGACCATAAAAGGGCGTGAGAGGCATGAGTATGTCTTATAAAAATCAATATCAAATATTTTGCTTTAATACTCATTTATTTTGGATCTATGGGATTAAAAACATAAATAATATTTATATTGTTTTGCTCTATATAGCAAATATATGTCTTATGAAGAAACTTTTCATAATAATAGCAAACAAAGGAATACACTTCTAATTTTATAAAAATAATAAGTCATAGAATGATTTCTTATATGCATTGGATCTAGGATGGGGATATTTGTATTTCTATTAGGCCTTTGTGATGCAAGCATGAATGACAAGCCTAAGGATTCTCTAAAACGTTAAGGCTAATTACTAGGGGTGGCTTAAGAAGTTCAAGAAAGCAATTGGACCTTTTGTTCAAAAGGGAATTACACTTGCATTGGCCTAAGAAAGTAACACTAGGCGTAAGGCCCAACTTGAAAGGGGATTGGTGCATGGAGTAATTAGTGGATTTTTCTTAAGCTCAATTAAGGCTCATTTAAACACAATTTAGTTCATGGATACTTTTAATAGGTCCCACTAATAAGGCCAACAAATGGAGACTAAGTTCAAAATTTCATAATTTTAGGACAAAAATAGTTAGGACAAGACATGGGATAAGACATATTAGATAAGGTTATCTTATCTTAACTAAACATAAGCTCCAATAATATGGGAATTAGTTCCAACATCATAGGAACTCATGTCCTAAGATAAAAACATCTCTAAATTCAACCTAATTAAGAAGAGACATGTGACATTCAAGATTTTTCAAGATCTTTCCAAGATCTGCAAGATTCTTCCAAAATCTTTCAAGATTTGTAAGATTCTTTAAGATCCTTTCGTATTGGTCAAATTAACTTCCTTATGTAACTACAAGTATCTTTATTAGTCTTTAAGTTTGTAAGCAACTTTGTTTAGAGTATTTTAGCTAAGGTAAAGTCATTTGACTAAATTCTTAATAGTCAATCATATGCTTTGTTTTGTTTTCCTTATTCTTTTAGTATTAGTAATTTAGCTAGTTTTTAGTTGGCCAAACTCTTGGTAGCCAAATTCTCCAATATAAATTAAGGTTTTTCTTTAAACAGTATAAGGCTATTTAAATCCTCCTCTTTAACCATAACAAAGTTAATGAATAATTTTCTTTTTGCAAATATTGTATTTTGAGATTGATTTCTCTTATTGAGTTCTTGGAAGGACTTCTTAGTAATTTCACAAACTCGTTGGTTTTAATCTTAAATTGGCTTAGTTAATTTATGGTTTGAATTGACATAGCTTTAAATCTTTATAACTTAGATTGCTGGAAATAGATTTTCTAGAAGTTTAGTTGGGATTTGAAGATTAAACTCTTTGTGTTATTCTTGAAAGATATAGGACTTTTGTTCAAGTATATGGGTATAGATCTAAATCAACCTCATTTGTATCATTTTGTCTTTGAGACCTATACATAAAAGCACTATTGGCTTTAGATATTTATTGTGCATGTGAATATATATATGTACACATATGTGTTCTTTGTGATTGTACCCTAAAGGGTAAAAGATATGTGATCATGTGAAATATCTATTTTATGTACGTAGTATGGCATATTTTGCTCTTAGCTTATAAGATGCATACATGTAGACATAATTGGCTTTTCAAATAGGCTTTGTTTGTGCTTGTGTTTATGTCTTGATCTTAAACTTTTATGAATTAGGCTTTGCATTTGCATTAGCTTTTTATGAAGGATTGTATGATCCAACACCTTAAGGACGAGGTGTTCTACTATATATTGCCTTCACAATCACACTTTTAGAAGTAGATGAAGAGGCATGAATATATCTAATGTAATATTTCAAACTAAAATCTCTTTGAAAGATCAAAAGAAAATCTAGTTTTTGTTTTCCCTTAAAAAACATAGAAAGGAAGTCTTTCAAATCACAAACTTCCTTTTTAAATCTTTCAGTTTTTATTTGAAATAATTTCATAAAATATTTTTTAGTAATTAATTCTTTTTTTTTCAAAATTTCAACTGTCTTTTATAATAACTAATTTTATTTTTTAAAATCTTATTTCTTTGAAATGATTCATCAAAATCATTATTCGTTGATTTTATAGCCAATTAGATTTTCTATTATGAACATTTCATTGATATCATCATCAAGTTAATATACCTCTTTTGAGGCATCATCCATAGCCATGAAGTATGTATTCTTGGCTTTCTTATTCTTCTTCTTCGTCTTCTTCTTCTTCTTCTTCTTCTTCTTCTTCTTCTTCATGTTTTTGGAGGGCTCTTTCTCACTTGTCAATGTTGTATTCTTCAACCTCCTTTTCTTCCTTTTGTCTTGATTATAGTCTTCTAACTTTATTACTCTATGACTTTATTCCATAATAATTGATTTCTTTGTAAGGAAGCATTTATGATATGAAGACTTTATGGTTGTTATTGATCATTTACTCTTTGGTGCTAATGTCCTCAAATTCCATTATTTAAGCTTGTTTGAAAAATCAAAGCTAGAATTTGATACCATTTGTTTGTCCCTTAGCAAGGATGACAATCTAAAAGGATAGATGAATTGAGTGCTTCTGGAAACCATATAATTTACTAGAAGTTTCTAAATTCTATTTGTAAAGGAATAAAACATTCTAAACTATATACCCTTAAAGAATAATAAGGAGAAAAGGAAGAAAAAAGTCACAAAATTTACAAAGGTTCAGTTAACTTAGCCTCTATCCTCTACCTAAGTACACACTTAGGCATTTTCTTTTATTTTATAAGATTGTAAAATAAACTCCTTTTTTTATGGACTTAAGAGTAACCTTCTCACTCTCCTTTCAGAAGGATTAAGAGAGTAAAATTCTACTAGCGATTTTCTAGGCTAATTGTCAATCTATGTACAAAATTCTATTAGTGATTTTCTAGGCTAATCGTCAATCTATGTACTTTTACAGGCTACACACTAATCTTTTACCTTTAAAAGGATTTATTCAAGTATCTAAGACTCTTAATACGTAGCAAATAAAATAAATGCATAAGAAGTTTAACTAGTAAATGTACAAAGATATATTTTTAAGCCTTATACCGCCTAAATATTAAAAAAAAAAACTTTTACATAATATTTTTAAATAAATACTTTAGCTTTCTAACCTTTTTAAAGTCACTTAAGGTTCCCTTATATAGGTAATAGTCAAAACTAGTAGTTATTCCTTAAAAAAAAATTCTCTAAAATACCTTTTTAAAGAATTAGTTGTTACTAGCTTGAATAAGCCATTCATCTTTTTGAACAAACCATTCACTATATCATACTTAAGGGTTCTAACTTTGCATAGATTGTTTATTTCCTACATAGGCTACTCACTTATTGAATGGGTCATTCACCTAGACTATTCAAATCACTATATGGCCATTTAAGCATTATACATGATTTTCTTAAAATTTTATTCATACTGCACAAATTCATGTAAAATACGAACAAGATCATTCAACCACCTTGAACAAGGTGTTCCATTTTCTAAATGAGTTGTTTCACCCTGCCTGGCTACCTAGCTTGAATGGCTTCTATACCAAATGTGATGTTCCAGTTATGAATGCACCATTCAGTTTTCTTTGTTCGTCAAGTTTTATCCTTGATGCTTTGGCCATTCCTCTACAATCTTTTGAGGATATTTTTCTTTATTTTTTTGGCTTCATCTTTATCTTGTATGATTCCTTTCACTCTACTTGACTTCTACATAAGGACCATTATGACTTCTCAAATCTTTTAGCCATTTTATATAGCTCTTTATGGCTTTCTTTTTATACCCATTCTTAAGGTATTACTTTTAAGATAATTAGATCTCTTATTGTCTTTAACTTTTTAAGTTCTGACTAAAATAAAATGATAAAGATCAAGGTGCTAGCAAGGATCTATTGCATGGGATGGGTGGACCAATAACAAGAGCAATGATAAAAAGGATGAAAGGAGCTCTGCAAAATTTGATCTTAGATATGCAAGAGGGATAGGTCATCTTTAGAGATATCAAAGCATCACCAAGATTGATTACCTATCTCTATGTCAAAGATAATGAATAAGTTGAAGCTATAAATTGCACAACCACAAAGACAACTATGCACTCAAACAACACGACCAAGTACTCAGCCACCTGGCCATAAGCATGAAACAAAAGACTTTGGATATGTACAACTAGAGCGACATGGCCATGTGATAATTCACATAGCCATGTAATTAAAAAGCATGATCATGTACCTAAAACACATAGCCATGTAAAAGAGAATTGCGAAAGCAAAAGGGAATTGCAAAAGCATCTAAATGGAATCTCAAATTTATAGAGCCATGTAAATCCTTACATGACCATGTATCCCAATTTGGCAGTTTTTGTGTTAGAAATGAATTTCTTGTTTTCTTGTACTTAGATTAGATGATTAAGTTTCCTCGTGTTATAGGCTTCCTTTTTGTATTTTCATATAATAAGGCATCCAAACATTGTACACAAAGATATACCTGGATGATTAATGAAATCTTTGTGTTTTGACATGCTTTGTTTTGCTTTGTTGTGTTTTTAGTAGAATATAAAATCTATACTTACCAAAGCAGAGATCAATTTTTTGGCATTTTCAAGGTTATGGCCTTAATAACTTAGTTTCCTTATAGTTCTAATATGATCCCTAGCAACTTGTTCCTAGACTTTTTAGACAAAGTTAATAATTCATATAAAGAGTTCCTATGGCAAGTCACTTAGTAGATTTTTTTTATCATAAAATACTCAAAAGTTAAGTTAAAATTTCTCAAGATTTTATTTTCAAAATATTGTTGAAATTTATAATTAAGGAAATGTCTAATCAATCTTGGGGTCACATGATTAACAATTCAATTGTAATAATTTTTTTGAAATTTAACATATGTTTTAGATTTTATCCTAGTATAGATCGTTTGTATAAACCATTACATAATTTCCTTAAGGGAATCTCTTTTTTTGAACAACCCAACATAGTTAATAAATCAAGCAATAAGTACAAACTATCCCTTGCTTACATTTAACAGATCCAAATGATTATAAATTATTGAAACATATGCTTCTAACATAAGTTGAAGATATACTAAAATAAGTAGAAAATAATAAGGAACAAATAATGCAGTAAACTTCATCATGTTTTAATGATGATAAAAAAAAATTTCTATATGTTCTCTCTTTGCATCACAAGTTTCAAAGTGATTTATTGAATAAAAAATTTCATTTATGCATTAATTGAAAATCGCCAAAAAAATTACAAATACATATTCCAAACATTGCATCAAAATATATTTTTACTCGTTAGCAAGCAATTTTCAATATTTTTATTTTAACTTTAAATTTATAAAGGAGATATAAATTTCATCCCTAATTATCTTATATGTTAATCCTTACAAAATAAATAATGTTTCCTTAAAAAAAAAACACTCCATAATGAGAATCATCTAACTCAAACCCTCCACTTTACGAAATGCATTTTTATGGATCCTCTAAAAATCTAGTTATCCATAAATGATTACAGTTCCATATCAAATAAAAATCTGTAAACAGGTTTTCCACAAGATCAACCAATTTCATAAATGACTCCTAAACAAGACAAGTGAATTCGAAAATGAATAAAAAAATGTTTAGAAAATACTTAAGCTTGTACTAGTTATCAGGCTCTTGAAATAGGTCCCCACAAACATATAATTTCTTTAATTTTTTGAAAAAATTTGAAGAGCGAAATTATTCTTCAAAATTGTCAAATATTTCAAAATTTTCACTAAATACGTGTTCTTTTTCAAACATTTCTTCCTCACAGTTTTTGTACTTTACAAAGATACATTCCAAATACTTTTTAACTATAGAGGAAAAATTATACTCAAAGAATCTCCTATAAATTGCACAAAATTATTTACCTAAGGGTGACAGTACAAGCTATGAGATCTTATAAAACCTCAATCCGATTACAAACATATACTTGTGGAAACAAACTCCATGAAAATCACCCACCATTATATCAACAAAAACAAACCTGCCTATTTCACATTCAATGTCCAACACTTCATCTATATATTGAACTAAGCGCTTGATCTAAACTCAGAAAATTTAGTGCTAGATTCTCACAAAATCTTCCCTTTAATTCTTGCTACACGTATAAGGACTAATAACAAGTATGATTCAATGATCTCATTATTTACAATAAGTTAATCAATGTTTATGACTTATTTAAATTGATATAAAATTGATTATATGACTCATTTAAATTGATGAAAGAATTGATTATTATCTCTCAAATTGGTTCTAGCATGGTAGAATTGATTTGAAATTATTCCATAACTTTACAACCACTATATTTAAAGGGTTTGCTTCCTTTAGAACCAGTTATAACTAACCAATTTGAAACACAATTTCCACCTCTTTATTTATTGGCCACAAGATTTTTGTTCTTTGAATACTCTCCTAAGAGTGCATTTATAACCATGACAAACGGGTGTAAATTTCAGTCAATCTAAAAATTTTTATGCTAAATAGTGAGATAAATTTGAGCAAGTACACGAAGACTCAATAAATGTCAATGGTTTAAAGACCATACAAATGCAAATGTTTTGAATCTTTCAAATATATTGTTCCCAAGAGAAAAATCTCACATCAATGCTTTCTTTATACTATTATTGAACAAATTACAAATAGCCATTCAAGAAAAAATTACATGGTTCAAATGACAACTGAAATAATAAGTACAATAATTTAGAACCATTCATCAATCTTAATGATAATAATGATGATAATTATTTTGGGATTCTACCTTCTACTAAGCATTAACTTGACAAATAAATATATAAGACATCTATAAAAAGAAAAGAAAGTATTTTTAATATTTTTTTTTTTGGTACAATGATACAAATTGCTTTCAGAGACACTAGAAGAAGCTATACAATTTAGATAATTTTACTACAAATGTGAAGAATAAAAAGTTGACAAAATTTATTATTTTACCATTAGATACACGTCTATTCTCCAACTCAGAAATCACTCATTAAAGAATATACTATTTAGATCAGACGCTATTGGACAACATCACATGCTCTCGAACTTAGACACCACTCATAAAAGGTGCTCTCACATTTTACAATATTACCACTCTACATGCCTCTATAAAAGGAGATTCTATTTGCCTATTAAAGAGTTTTTTTCTAAGCTTTTGCTAGTTTTAGGTATATATTTGTTGAGTTCTCTTCTCTCTCAAATTGTTTTTTCTTATAATCTTTATTTCCTATGTAAATTTTACAACTCTATTTGTAATTCCACTTTGAACAATATTTCTTTACAAATTTATTTGTTATTTTCTTACATTACTAGATACGAACTATTGCATACTTTACATAATTTTCAATATTCTCATTCCATACATTCATTTATAATTATCTCACATTTTAGGTGCAATTGTGTGTGTGTGAATAATTGGATAATTACATAATTATTGTAATCAAATAATACTACTTTTGGACTTGGGAAGTCTATCACAATTTGCAGGGATCCATCCAATCACTTGCTTCTCATTGTTGTAAATCACCATAATGTCTTGCATAGATATGTCTAAAGTAAAAAGAAAGAAGAAAATTAGATCAGTGGTAGACTAATATTTTCATTGCCCAGGCTATAACACTGCACAAGATATTTTACCTCCAATGACATTTAGATCATGTAGCCCTATTTCTGTACCATTTAGAATTCCCAAGCAAGCGTTTCCCTTGGACTAGAAGGGCAGGCAGAATTCATTAGCTAGTGTTCCAACTTATGACAAAATTGTAAACTAAAAGGTGGAAGAAAAACTGAGGGTTGCACTTACTGATATTATAAGATATCCTTCTGGGGGAACCTGAAATTGAGTTTTGGCCCTCCCACCGCTTGTAAAGCTCAATGCGAAGGACTTGAAGTATTTTTTGACATCACGCAAGCTTTTGAAAGGTCTCCTTCCTTTCCAACAAAGTGGTAGTGTTGGGTCTGGTGTTTCGCTTAAGGGTTTTCTTGACAATTCTTTCTTCAACTGTAAGGAAAAAATAAATAAAATCGAACACGAAGGATAAATTATTTTGAGGATTGAAAACAGCTATAAATCAATGTTGAATTATGTTGTAGGCATGGAAAGTGTCATAGAGCGAGAGGGCTGCATATGGAAAGTATAGAACCATATTTTTCTGCTAACCGAAAATAGCAATCCTTCATAAGCCTGCGAATTCAGGTAACTATAAGAGCTTCCACTGTCAAAAACTACTGGTAGATTTCTGATAGCAGTGGATTTCCCATCAAATAACAATTCTGCGACCCCGGGGGAGTAGTGTTTTCTGGAGTAATGGATAAGTTAGATCGTCAAATATGAAATATAAAGCTGGACATTCAAAATACAAAGAAATCCACGAGTAATTAAGCTAAGGTCTCTTACGACTGATCACGTGACAGAGGGGTCCAAGTGACACGAGAAGAATCATAAATATCCTCTCCAAAGAAGAGAAACCCTCCACCATGCGCGCTTAAACAGTGGCCAATTACATTCTTTATCAAACCCTGTCCGCTAAGCTGTGATGGAATGCTGGATATTCCCCTGCCAAGGCCGAGTATTCCATCTAAAGGATGATGCGATCTACCTGGAAGTTGATCATATCCACATCTGCAAAACAAAAAGTAGCTTTAAACAAATTATTAAGATGAGCAACAAAATTAATAGCTGGAAGAATGAAATAAAGAAAGAAAGGCACCCAAGGGCCAAAAGAGGATTGAGCCGCTTTCCATTTGTAAAATTGAGAAGAAAGACATCATTGACAAGAACACCAAGGGATGACCCTCCATCCGCATACTCAACCTCATAATCACACTGCTCTGCGTCTTGACAGTAGTTATGGTCACCAGGTGGCTGCAAGGATACACATATGGGATCCTTACAACCCACTAGGTTGTTACTGGGTCGGTAAAGTGGATGAGGCGCCTGCAAAGATCACAACCGATCAAATATCACTCTTACATTAAGACTTCCCGAATGTGAAGAATCATTTCCAAGTAAAACCATTAATTATTGTTTGTATTTGGCCATTTAATCATTCGGAAACAAATGCCGATTGTGAAAAAATTTAAGAATTTCAAAAAGAATGCATTGCAGAAAACCACCTCAGTACATTGGCGACAAGGAGCATCGCATTGGAGCCATGTGAGGTCACTTCCTGTGTCCACATCAAGAAAATACGGTCTTGATGGTTGCCCTATGTTAAGGGTTACATTATAATATCTGCAAAATAAATGCAACTCTATCTTCTCAGCAAATATAAAACAAAATCTTCATGAATCGCTCTGTGAGAAATTAGCATCACTGGAGTTATAATGAAACTTTTCAAGTCTAACACCCTAAAAGGTACATACCCAGCAGGATAAACATTCCCATGAAGTGGAAGAACAAGGGACGAGCCAGCTCTGCTTAGCATTGTTGACGACCTCATTTCTCCTGATAGCCATCTTTGCGACCTATCATCTGATGACACCCAAGTCAGACCTAACACTAGCAGCACCACCACCACCCAAAAATCCATTTTTCCTTGCCCCATGTCTTTCTTTGGAACCAAGCCAATCAATGCTTTGCTCTGCTTTGTGTTTGTTAAAATGATTAAATGGAGACTAAACCACACGCTTAGTTTCTGGTCGATTTATGAAAGCTCATATCACTCCGAAATGGGTTTTTAATCTTGAAGGTGACTTTGAAACTGGGATTCGTATATAATGGGAATCTTAATTGCTCTGCTTCCCAGTTAGGCATTGGTCATAACTGGGACATTGACTATCCATGAAAGCTTCACCTTTCTTTTCCATGAAATTATTGGGGAACCATTTTAACTTCGAGATTAAAATTGAGATTTCTTGTCATGTCCGTCAGGCTTTCTATATTCCTTTCCTTCTTGGAGGTAACTGTGGTGGGTTTTGAATCCGAACCAATCACACATGGCGTTTAGATAAGACTAACAAATCATCTTGAACCCTCAATTTTATATACTTGTACTCTATAATCCTTTAACTACAAAATGTAACTTTTAAGTTCATTAATTATTCATCTTTGTTACACGATTTTTTTTCTTTAACAAATCTATTAAGGATATAAACAATAAAATATGAAATTTAAATAAGCTTAAATTAGTTTTGTTTACTTATTTTAATCTAGTTAGCCCAAATCTTATAAAATTAATAAAAACAAATTATAACGCATGTAAATTAATAATCTTTATAATGCATGTAAATTAATAATCTTTATTAAAGAACTTATAAAAATGGATTATTTCATCCTTATTTTCAAAATAAAAATAAAAACAATTCAACTAATTTGTACTATTAAGATCATTGAAAGTTTTTATTATTTTTAGATTAAATTAAACAAAAAAGTTCACTTTGATTTTTATTTTGATATTTTATCATTTTATGATAAAAATAATTGTTTTATGATAATTAGATTTTAATCAAATCAAAATTGCTAATAATGTAAAAAGAGATTAGCGAAGTTAATTTGGGTTCATTTAGAGTTCATGTATAAGTTTGAGGATCTAATTGATCTTTTATTCTATGATTTTATTGACCATGTGAGATCCAAGGTAGGTATTATATTAACTTTATGAATGAATACTGTATTTGAATGATAACAAAATTTTGAGACATTCTAATCTTATTTCGAGTGTTTCCGTGTTAGGACTTCACTTTATTTTTGGAAAGAAAGTTGTTACTCTTTATATTCCTTTTTAGATCTTCACCTAAAGAGAAAAATATGTTTAGAGTATAGAGAGAAACTTGTTATCCCTTAGATGCTTTTAAGAAAGAAAACATGGCATGCAAGGAGAAAAGTATATTTAGAATGTGCGTAGAATGTTGTGACCCTTTAGATATTTTAATGATGAAGGAAAAGAATCTAAGAAGAATGATGCAAAGCCAACTTAAAAGTAACATGTTGAGATTGTCTAATAAAGGTAAGCCACATACTAAGAACATCTAAGAGCTTTAAGGCTAAAAAGGAGGCAAAAACATAAATGAAGCAAAAGTAAAGGTAAGATGAGATATGCAATTCAACGACCATGAAAACTATTCTAACGATTGTGAAAATGCCAGTGATCGTGGTGTTGACCCTACGATTGTTCTAGATTATTAAGATATTTTATTGTCTTAATTTCTAGAGTGATGAATATTAATGCTTATTTTGAATGATCTCAAAACAAAAAGAATTTTTAACCTTATGATTGAGTGTTTGTGCTTATAGTGTTTGTCAATATTTGTATAAGGCTATTGTTAACTCTAAATAAGGAAGGCAAATGTACATCTCAAAGATAATGATGTGGAAGACATGTCTAGGCCATAACAAGAAGGTTGTTTGACCTTTAAGGAGGAAGATATGCCTATCAAAAAGCATGGGGCATTTTATTTGAATCCCTTAATATGCTTATAAAGATGGATGGAAGGCATCTCAAGACATCAAAGCTAAAGTATGCTAAGGCATTTGGTGCAAAGGTAGAAATGAAAGGAGAAAGAAAAGATTGAAGGCTCCAATGACCATGAAAGTATACTAATGGACATGTGTTGACAAAGAATAATGAGCTTGAGAAAACTCTTTAGGAAGTACATTAACTCATCTACTTGATTTGAAGGTGACTTAACGATCATAAAGAAAGATGCAATGATTGTGGAAGTCTTTAAAGAATGTAGGAGAAGTCCAATAACATTTGCAAAACCCTTTAGAAAACACATTAACTAGCTTGTCTAATTTAGACATCAATAATAAATGTGGCAAAACTCTAATGAGCGTTATTAGATGGATTAAATAAGTGTTACAAAGAACCACTAATCATTGAAAAAAGAAGTTAGGATCTCAACAATCATGAGATAGGATCAATAATCATTGATAAACTATAATGGTTTACTAGCTAGTTTTTAGGGATTTTATAATTTTATATATAAAGATCCTTAGTTGAAGTCCAAGAAAGAAGAAAAAAAGTTTGTCAAGCTTTATCTTTTTATGCAAGCCATCCTTATATCTTCCTTTTGTATTTTATATAGCGAAAGCTTTTATGTTTACGAAGCTAGTATAATGAAGACATCAACTAAGATAATGGGATGCTTAATGTGCCATTATTAAAAGTAGAAAGCATGTATGAAATTAATGTGTAGTATGTAAAATGGAATGATTTATGGCAAGTATAACACTAAAAGGGAATGCATTTTCATAATATAAGCAATATTTGTCAAATATTTCTTGAAGCCAAGTGAAATATAAGAAGGTTTTCTTTCTTACTATGCACAATATTGTTCTAAGAAATTCTATTTTAGAATCCTATGTCTCTACCTACCTCAAAACCAGGCCTCAAGATCAACATTAACAGAGGTAGAAGCATTTGCAGGGAAAGAATGATAAATGTAGTGATTTGCCCTTATGACCTCCACCTTATTGAGGAAATGCTAAGTGAGTGGTCCCTTTATGAAGGAAGGAAGAAAAACCACTATGTTTTATGTAGCTCCAAACTGATGATGAACTCAGGAAGGAACATAAAAGGTGTCATATGTCAAAGCAGGAGTGATCACACTTCCTCAGGTCCTTAGGGTAACCCTATATAACCTCCACCATGAGCAGGTCTAATAATGTAAGGCTTGAAACTTAGTCCTCAGGAGCCTCTCATAAATGAGGACTTCTTCCCTTAAGTGATGAATATGAGGAGGCTAAATTTGATGAAATGGTGATGATTTTAATAATATAATGATGACTAATTAATATATAATATGAGTTATAAAAAAATGACTAAGAGATATGAAGATGAAAAATGTTAAGTCATAGTAAGGAAGTAAGTGTAAGTTATGATATGTAAGTAAGCATATGCAAGAAATGATAATTAATGAACATAAATGAATGATATAATTAGTGGCTTAATAATGAAGAATATGTCAGTATTTTATATGGAATGTAGTTATGTTAAAGGATATGTTAAAGGAAATGAAGGAGGATGACGGAAGCTAAGGTATAAGCTAAGTTAGATGTATGATTTTAGATGGTTACTAAGGTATGTAATTATGCTTATTGTGTGATGAAATGACATGTTAATGAAGTGTTTTAAATGTATTTTAGACAGCTAAAGTTTGTACTTAAAGTTTCTTGAAGGAAGGAACAAAGACTTAGATAGTTGCATAGTTGATTTATCTTAATGTTATTGCCTATGTTTGCTTAGTTTGTGACTAATTTGCGTGCCCAATGTACATTAAAATGATGCAAGTCACAGAATCATTAAATAGGAAGAAACACTTTAACTCAAAGGACCAATAATAAAGGCATGCCTCAAAAAGTTTAAAGAAGCTTTTAGGAATGTTTATGGAAGAAGAAGTCAAGAAAGCAAGCCTTGAAGCATTTAGTGGATCTTCTCAAGAGCCAAATGGACATTTTTACACTTCTATTTCTTGTGTGGATCCTAAAAATAAAACTCTACAAATCCAACTCTTAAAATGAAAAAAAATTGTATAAAAATGTTCTAAAGATTCTAGAAAGTTCTATAAGGTCTGAAAAAGCTTCTAAGAATATTTCAGGCATCTTTAGTGGAAGAACAATATTCCTGAAGAAGAAAGGTGATACATATGGTAAGAAGATCATTAAAGTCAAGTCAAATATCTTTCAAGATATGCAATATCTCAAAAATATTCTTCCTTTCTTTTCTTGACCAAATTCTGCTTCTTATTTAGTGTAGGATTTTAATTATTTCTTTATTAGTGTTGTTAGCTAATGTTTTAGGAAGATGACTATATTCTTATTTAGTTTGTTCCTTATTTCTAGAATAAGATTTACATCTTTTATTCCTAGTTATTAAAACATTGTAATGCTTATAGATAAACCATTCAAACCATGTTTTTGGACATTCTAATTTTTATCAACATATTTCAGATTTGCTTGTGAGAAATTATTCTTCTCTTTAGTTCTTAAAAGAACTTGGTGTGGTTATTTGAGTGAAGGCTTAAGTAGCTTTACAAACTTTTTTAATTCTAAACTTAAAATTGACTAGTTCTTTTTAGGTTTGGATATTAAACACCCTTTGATTTTTTGTAACTTAGGTTGCAAGATATAAGTTATCTAAAGGTCTACTTGGGAATTAAAGTCTTTGCCTGATTCTTGAATGTTCCTTAGGCAAAAGTACAATATTGAATACGAGTTTGGGACAAGTTACTTTCATTAGGCTTCAAAATCAAGTACGTATCCTTTATTTATCTTATTCTTTGTGTTCTTCTTATTCTTCTTGTTCTCATAATTTTCTTTGTGCTTGTTCTTCTTTATCCGTTTTCTTCTTCTTTTCTTCTTCAAAATCATTTTCTTTTGTGTTCTTATTCTTAAAATTGTTTCTTTCATCTTTGTTACTAATTGTTTATTTCTAAATTGTACTTTATTACTACCAATTTGATTTCAACTAGTTTGTGATCTTTGTGATTAGCTTCAATTATCAAAAAGAGAAAAAAGAAAAAGATGCCAAAAAAAAAGGGGGAAAAAAGCAAAAGAAAGAAAAGCAAGAACAAAGTTTGAAATTGTAATTTGGTGACTTTAATTTTTGCCATATGTGAATTTTCTTCTTTCTATTGTTTCTATTTATTTTCGTTATTTTCGTGTGTTTTTCATTTTGTTTTTGTTTGTCTCTCTTTGTATTCTAAAGTTGATTTTAATTTCAAATTGCTTGTTTACATTTTGATTAAGCTTGAACTTGATAATAATAACTTTAGTTCCTAAAGAACTGAAAGAAAAGAACTAAGAGTGGTAAAAGACAAGAGTGGTGAGCATATTAGAGGATAAAAGCCTATTTGTGTGAAACATGAGGGGAGTGATATCTATTGAGAGTAAACACATGGAGTGAATTTTATCAGGTTTTCTTTATGTTGTCTAATCATGATGGATCCTAGTGGTGATCTGGAGTGGAAGCTCTTTATGCAAGTTATTGATAGGAAGAATTGACAAGATGGAATCTAGTAGCAACATCACCAATAATTTTAACACCACTAATACATCTATAAAGCAAATAAGGCATGGTAGACTTGTGTATGATGATGAAGATGACGATTCAATGGAGGAAAGTTTCCAAAGGCCAAGTAAGCAAGATGGTAACCTAGGAAGTATTAAGATGAAAATCCTAACCTTCTATGGTAGAAATGACCCTGAGGCCTACATTACATAGGAAAAAAATGTAGAATCAGCCTTATATTCTCATAACTATAGTGAAGAATAAAAGGTAAAACTTGTTGTTGTTGAATTTGATGACTATACATTAGTTTGGTGGGATCAATGAAATATATTAGAAAAAGATGTGGTGATAATCCTATTTATACTTGGCATGAGATGAAACATATTGTGAGGAAAAGATTTATAGTAAGTCATTATTATAGAGATTTGTAAAACTGTTTATAAAGACTTGTGTAAGGTTATTGAAGAATATTATCGATAATTAAAGGTAACAATGATCCGCGCTAAAATAGAGGATTCTATGGAGTAAACAATGGCTCATTTTATTGGTGGACTTAATAGAGACATTATAATCCAAGTTGAGTTGTTACCATACATTGATTTGGAGGACTTATACCATAATGCATTAAAGGTGGAAAAACAACAAAGGGATAAGCCTTCTAAACTAAATTTTGCTTCTTTTAATTGAAATAAAAAATTGATAAGTGGTGAAAGGTCCATGATTAAGCCCAAAACTAAACCCAACAATGGAGCAAAGGAAGGAGGGAAGTATAACAAGGTCGAATGACCTAAGCCCAGTAGAACAAGTTCTATTGTATGTTTCAATGCCAAGATATAGGACATATGGCCTATGATTGCCCAAACAAAAGAACCATGGTACTTAGGGATCACAATATTGTTGGTGATGATGATGATGATGGTTATGAGACTGACCCCGAGATGCCCCCTTTGGATGATGCTAGTGATGATGATGGAATGAGGTAACTAGTAAAAATATTTTTATTGCTAGGTGATCTTTACATGCCCAAATAAAAGATGATGATGGCCAAAGAAATAATATTTTTCATGCAAGGGGTAGGTTAAATGGTAACCTTTGTGTTCTAATTATTGATGGACATAGTTGTACTAATATGGCTAGCACTTATTGAAAGTATGAACTTACCTAACATTAAACATCCTAAACCTTATAACTTGCAATGGCTCAATGATTGTGGTGAAGTTAGATTAATCAAGCAAGTTAAAATTTCTTTCTCTATGGGCAAATACAAAGATGATGTTTTGTGTGATGCGGTGCCTTTGCATGCAAGCCAAATTCTTTTGGGGTATCCATGGCAATTTGATAGGAGGGCTAAGCATAATAGGTATCTTAATACTTATGAGTTTGATTTTGATTAGAGACATATTGTACTTTATTTTTTTTTATCTCTTAAAGAAATTTATGAAGAGCAAAAAGTAATAAGAGAGAGAGAGAGCGTGTGCATATAAGAGAAAATGAAATAAATGCACAACAAAAAGAGAAGTGTGAGAAAGCCATAATGGGGTGTGAGAAAAGAGAGAAAAAAGGAAAGCTTAGAGAGGGTGCACAAAATAAAAGAGATGTGTGTACAAAAGGAGAGATTAGAGCTAATGCATAAAAGAAAATAAGGTGTATGCAAAAGGAGAGGTCTGAAAAAAAAAAAAAAGCTTTTATGCAACAATTTGTGAAGTGAGGAAAGTTTTTTAAGCCTAAATACCTTTTTTTTATGTTGTACATGGAGTCATGTTTTTCTATTAACAATTTAATAGTTTGCTTGCCTTGTGTGTTTATTTCTCTTTTATAGGATATGGTGATTTGTTTCCCAAAGAGATGCCTAAAGGACTATCACCTTTGAAAAGGATAAAACATCAAATCAATTTCATTTTGAGCTCTTAAATTCCAAATGGTCCACCTTATAGGAGTAGTCCTAAAGAGAAAAGATTTTCAAAGGCAAATTGATGAGCTAATGGAGAAAGGTTTGATAAGGAAAAGTATGAGTCATTATTTTGTTCCTGTTTTACTTCTGCCTAAAAAGGATGGTACTTATAAAATGTGCATTGATTGTAAGTCAATAAATAAGATAATTGTTAAATATAGAAATCTTATTCCTAGGCTTGATGATATGCTTGATGAGTTGCATAGTGCTAACATTGTTTCTAAAATTGATCTTAGAAATGGGTATCATCAAATTAGGATGAGAGAGGGAGATGAGTGAAAAATAGCTTTCAAAACAAAATATGGTTTGTATGAATGGTTGGTTATGCCTTTTAGTTTGACTAATGTACCAAGCACTTTCATGAGATTAATGAACCATGTTTTGCGTGTATATCTTGTTAAGGTTATGATTGTATATTTTGATGATAGTCTTGTATATTTTAAATCTTTATATGATCATTTGAAGCATGTTAAGTTAGTTTTTAATGTTTTAAGGAAAGAAAGTTATATGATAACCTTAAAAAGTGATTTTTTTAAAAAAATATAAATAACATTTTGTTTTTAGGTTTTGTGGTAAGTGAACAAGGAATGAAGGTGGATGAAGAAAAATTCAAAGCTATTAAGGAGTAGCTCACACCAAAACGTGTTAGAGATGTGTATTTTTTCTATGGATTGGCAAGCTTTTATAGGCATTTTGTCAAGGACTTTAGCACCATAATCACACCATTAACCCAAGTGATAAAAAAAAGTGTTGAATTCAAATGGGGGAATGCACAAGTGAATGCTTTTTCTTTGCTTAAATATAAATTAACTAGTACACCTTTATTAGCTTTGCTTAATTTCTCTAATACTTTTAAAATTGAATATAATGCATCAGGGTTGGGAATTAGAGTTATCCTTATGCAAGAAGGAAATCCCATTGCCTATTTTAATGAGAAGCTAACTAGAGCATCTTTGAACTACCCAATCTATGACAAAAAGATGTATGCTTTGGTGAGAGCATTACAAACATGGCAACACTACCTTTGGCATAAAGAATTTGTCATCCATACCGACCATGCAAGTTTGAAGTACCTAAAGGGATAACAAAAGACATGCCAAATGGAGTGAATTTATAGAATTTTTTCCATATGTCATAAGGTTCAAGCAAGGTAAGGAAAATATCATGGTCGATGCTTTATCTTGAAGGTATGTTTTTCTTTCCACTTTGGATGCCAGGCTTTTGAGGTTTGAAAACATCAAAGATTTACATGCACAAGACCATGACTTTAGTAAATTCTATGTTGCATAAGATTGCTTTTCAAAAGTACTTTAGGCATAAAGGATTCTTGTTTAAAGATAAAAAATTGTATGTACTTAATTGTTCTTTGTGTGAGTTAGTTGTGAGGGAAGCATAGAGAGAGGGATTAATGGGTCACTTTAAGGTCTAAAAGAGTTTAAATGCTTTGCATGAACACTTTTGTTGTCCAAATATGTGATGAAATGTGCAAAAAATTTGTGATAAATGTGTTGTATGTAAACAAGCTGAGTCCAAATCTAAACCACATGGATTATACACCTATTCCTAGTACGTCTTGGATTGATATTTCAATGAACTTTTTTTTAGATTTACCTATGTCTAAAAACGGTAATGATTTAAATTTTTGTTGTGGTTGATAGATTTTATAAAATGGCATATTTTATTCCATGTTGTAAAATTGATGATGCCATTATAAAATTGCCAAGTTCTAGGATTTTGCCTCAAAAGTCAATTTAATAAGTTTTGGCATATGTAAAGGTTTCCTCTAACATAAAGTGGTATGAATGAAGCATCTCATAGAGAAATTCCTATTTTTCCAAGTGTGCATAATGAGTTCCAATATGTCCAACCATTTTTTGAATGAAAACAAGATTGTTAAGCTCAAATCATTAATACAAGGGAAATTAGCCTAATTAATTCCAAATAAAGATTATAAATTTTCTTCATCGATTTTTCACTTTAAAACCTCAAAGCAAAACTAATCATAAAAAATTATTAAATTAACATTAAGCTAAAAAAGAATTGCTTAAAGACAAAAGAGCAATTTATTATCAAGTGTAAATCTAAATGTAATTAATACGTAAAGAAAGTCAAATGAAATCCCCGCTTTAAACTTGATTATCATTGTCCTCAATGATCCAAAAATAACAAGTAAATATTAAAGGTCGTCCATGTTAGAAGGATAAGGGAAATGCAAAATCTTGCAATTTTTAAGCAAAGCACAAGTAACTACAAAAGGGTTATCCATTAGAGCACAATTAGAATATGGTATTCATCACAATATCGCAATAAAGCCAAAAACACAATCCCAAATGATGCGATGGAATTATACCACATTAAGTATAAAATTGAGAGCATAAAGCTCTTCACAGTTAATAGCCAAAAACAAAAGTAGTTAAAATGACACAAATTAAAACATTGCATAACATAGGAATAAATACATCAAATGTCACAAAAGGAATAAAAGCAAAGGTAGGATGGGATGATTAATCCATCATTGGCAGAGGAGGAGGAAAGCCATATGCTTAAAATAAGCTCGCACATGCTCATCCATGTCTAGCATCTAGGCATCTAATGTCGCAAGGCTACCATACACTTATTCCTTGAAAATGGTTTAGGGATGGTCCATATGCTCCAATCTTAATTCCATTTGTACTAAGACCTCTTCCATTCAGCTCATAAATGGTGGTGGAGGATCATAAGAGGAAGACCTCATATAGGCACATCCTGCTGTGCATCACCCTTTTTATTATCATCATCACTCGCCTTTTAAACATTTTGAATTAACACATAACTATTCCCTTCCTTCTTGAAAATCCAAATATGAAACATATTGTCATGTGATAAGAAATAAGACCCTAGGCTTTGGTGAAAGAAGAAGCATTATGCGGGTCATACAATGCAAAAAGTAGGCAAAGATGGTGATGAAACCTCCTACGTAAATGCCTCCTGAATCCCTCTTAACCACTACATTCATATGATGCATAATCCATAATGCGGTGTTAATTGGCATGTTGAATTTCAAGCACCAAAGCTATAGGACTTCGGTTTGATTGACCACACTATTGCTCTCACCTCTATTAGTGATAAAGTAGGAGAGTAGTCCATGAATATAATGTAAAGATGGGTCTTTTAACTCTATTGCCTTACTCACCCTAGCTTCATACTTAGAATTCCCATTGAAAGAAGTCCACACTTCTTGATTGTTAAAATTTATTGACAAAGCATCAATGCCCTTGTTTTTAAAGTGGAAGGCTCTTGCAACCCATTTAAGGGAAAGTTGTAAAGCTTGCTTATGAGTTGAAAGTTAATGGTCCCAAAGTGTTATATACCCAATGGTATCTATTAGTTTTTAAGGAAGAACTAGCCAAAAATTCATATGTAAACTCTTTGTAAGTATTGGTATGTAGCTCAGAAAGCTTTCCTATTAAATGACCCTATGGTGTTCTTCAATGGCATTTAACAAACCTACATCTGCTAGTGCTTGCAAGTCAATAAACTTAGTGGAAAGATGTGGCATTTGAAGAGAATTCCATACCTTATTCTGTGTTCACCAATACTAAACACTGAAAGAGCACCCAATGGAGGGGTGTAGCTTAAAGAACTAGGTTTTGTCTTAGTGGTGGTTTTGATGCATTTGGACATGGTGAGGGGCGAAATTAGAGGTGAATGAAAGAGATTTGGAGGAGTTTTGATGATGGGTAGGTTGGATTGGAGAAAGAAGGAAGGATGCGTATGGTTGTTTTAAGGTTTATTGGAGAAAAATTAGAAAGAAGATGAGAGGCGTGAGGTTTTAAAGTGGGATTTTTAAAAGGTGCATAGCGGTGTGCTTGTTAAAGCATAACCATGCATTATGGGTATATGGCAAAGAAGCAAAGTGCACAACTATGTTTTATGGTCATGCATTTGAAAGAGGTATTACTCGGGATGAGTGTAAGGACACACACATGTACGTGGGATTGGCACGACTATGTGATGAGAATGAATAGTTGTGCATGTAAGCTATGTAGACTATGTTGCTATAACCCATTTGTTATCTTTCGACGCATGGCCATGCAATGAGGTCAAGCATTATACCACAACACTATTTTTTCGTGATTTGATCATCATAATGGCCATAAGTCTTATCCCTCATGACCATATACTAATCTTAACCTTCTTAATTACAAAAATTAATAGAAAAATAGAAAACATGCTAAAATTAAACCAAACACTAAGAGCACAACTAGAGCCATAGGGATCAATACGAGAAGCAATAAGAAGTATGAAAGAAAACTCTTTTAAACTTAGTCGAAAATTTAAATATTGAGTTCCTCGCTTTTAAACCTACAAAACAAAAGAGAAATATTTAAAAGAGAAGCAACAATGGAATAGGGAATGAAACATATAAGAGAGATAAAAAATAGGGCATTGCCCTACGAACATGCTAGTTTAAGGTCTCTGGCTTGACCTTTATGCTTAGCATTCATGTGAAAGTATATGGGAGATAAAGAGTCTCCCCTTTGTGTGTAGTCCTTTCTTTATAATATGGTTTCAAGTGGTGTCCACTGACTTT